>PVJD01004800.1:102005-128759 GCA_004026545.1 Mormoops blainvillei | reverse complement strand
AAGTCCTCCCAGATTAGTATATCTGTACAGGAAGGACCTCATCAAACATCAAGTTACAGTTTTTTTAAGGGCCTGGAAACCTTTACTATCTTTTTTTTGGTAACATGTAAAATAGTTATTGACTTTAAATTTGTGGGACTTGCCCTGACCGGCATGGCTTGGTTGAGCATCATCCCACAAAGGGAAGGGTCGCTGATTCAATTCCCAGTCAGCGCACATACCTGGGTTATGGGTCGGGTACCCGGTAGGAGTGCATTTGAGAAGCAACTGATGTTTCTCTTGCACATCCATGTTTCTTTCCCTCTCTTTCTCCCTTCCTTCTCCTCTCTTTAAAATAAATAAGTACATAAAGTCTTTAAAATAAAAAATAAAACTGTGGGACTTTCAGAACAAATATTTACCAGGTACTGAAGGAGTGCTGGGCACTTTGTACTCATTATCCCATTCCATCCTGATTTGATTTTTATACTAATGGCCAAGTCCATTTTACAGATGGGGAAACCGAGGTACAAATGAATAAGTAACAGGTTCCAACATTCCCTTAGAACCTGAACTGGAGCCAGAATTTCGATCTTGGGGTTTTGAGGCCTAGAGAGGAATGAGGGTCCTTTTCAGTGAGAACCTTGAGGCCTGCAGTTTGTGTATTTGCTTCCTTCTGTTGTCTTGTGTCTGACTAGACCCTGGCCTTGTCTGTGGTGATGTGGTGGGTCTGACCACAGCCTCAGAGAAGTGAGGACAAGAGCCTTCACCCCATCCCATGGCTGGGAGAGAAATTTTGGGCTGGTTCGGAGTTTCTTGTGCTTGAAACAGGTAATGCTTTTATACTTCGCTTGCTGTCTATGGTGGACCACAGTCAGTACTTCTAGATTATTCAGATCTTTTAAAAATAATTTGTGACCTTGTTAACATGGTGATGTGAAATTCCCGGTGAGCCCCTTCTTTGCCCTGAGGGGTTACCATGGATACCAGCCAGTGAATGGTTACCCGGAAGACACCTAAAACCAGGACATTCTTACATTTCTCAGTGCCAGGTCCTCACAGCCTGCAGTTAGGGTCCGATGAAGCCAAACTGGTTGGATGACTATTGTCATCAGGTAGTGGGAGGAGACTCCAATTGGTGTGTTTCCCATGTAGTTTGGTGGGCTGTGCAAAAGAGGAGGTGGTCTCCTGTTGCTCAGAGGGGCAGCTAATTCACATTAAGACTCCAGCCCACCCCAGTGGCGCTGAAGCATGGCAAGGGACCACAGAGAGATGGAGTAGTGTCTCAGTGTTGTAGGAAGTCATGAAGGGCATGAATTGCACCTGTCCGCTCTCACCAGACCCTAGGGAGCTGGGGTGGGCTGGGCAGGTGCACCTGGGCTTCTGTAACCTGCAATCGACCTCTTCTCAGAAACAGGGCAGGCAGGACCACTGCCCCTTCAAGAGAATGACTCCAATTACCATTTTTATTTCCATCTTACGTTCAGTGAAACTGACACAGCATATTTCTTGTCCTTTTGTCTTGAAGGATTCCCAACATCGGTTGTGACTACTGAGAATATCCCATATTAAAAATTAATCATGAGCTGAGCTATGGTTGACAAGTTATACTTTGTAGATATTTAAAATATTGTGTATTATAGGCACTCACCTAAGCATGTATTCATTTTTTTTAATTTACTTTTTTCTTTTTATATTTTGGAGACTCTGAATTTTTTTTCAGGTCTGAAATATCTTTGTAGGTCTTGAATAACCTTGTGCTTATAGTGGCCAATGAATAGAATGACCCTGCCAGCAGGGGGCATCCTTGCTCACTGGCTGTGGCTAGAAACTCAAGACTTTGTCAAAACATAATTTTCAAAAAATTAAAAACATGAGTCATACACATGTATGGTCAACACATGACAGAGACTAATTTAACCCATTTGTGAGGGAACAAGAAGGATGATAGAGTGTCTGAGAGTCAGTTATATATCTAGAGAGGAAGAATCTTAAAATTCTAATCTTGTACTAAGTTAGGACAAACTGGCCAGTGTCCTACAGGTATGTAAACTGTAACCTTTGGTGTTATCTTTCCCACTGAACAGAAATCATTTGCACTTCTACTTTCCAAAAGAAAATCATTTGCAGCTTGTCAGTCTTCTACAACTTAACATGTAACTGCAGAATCTGATCCCTCATAGTGAACAGTAAATCAGAGAAGGGGATGTTCCCCTAGAGAATCAGACAGTCCTGGTTGGGCCACACCCCCATATGACAGCCAGATGACATGCTGTCACTCTTCAGCCTTATTCCCAAGTTTCGGGTACATTTTCTTAACAAAAGGAAAGGGATTTTCTGAGCAAGTCCTCTCTGGGGTCCGGGCTGGACCTAGGTGTGCAGGGGCCCAGGCCGGTAAACAGTGTGGCACCCCTTCAGATCTATCCCTTTCAATCTCTGTTCGACATTTATTCAGTAGGGTCAGGGGAAAATGGAGTTTTTCTGTTCATAAAAACTATGCACAGAAAGAAATTCACTTACCCCTGCATGTCCCCGGCCCCAGCAGAGTCAGTGTTCTGAAAAGACTCAGCCAAACGTTCCCCATTTTGTGGTGGTTATTGTTCCTTAGCTTGCTGTCGGGGCATCTCCAAATCAAATAGCTCGTGGGAGCCACAGTCAAAAGCTTTAATTTTAGGTAATTTGTATTTTAATGGGTGAGCAGCAGGAATGACTAGGTTTCTGAATTTCAGCCACTGTCACTGTGACCTCTGAGCTTAAGTGTGTGTGTGGCAAAATGTCGGGCTAGGCGAACCCGAGGAGGCAGAAAGGAGCAGGGCAGCTGTCGGGGCCGGGAGAGTGCCTGCCGCAGGCGTGCGGTTTCTCTCTGGAGTGATGAAATGTTCTGTAATTGGACAGCGGCGAGGCTGGCACGGTTTTGTGAATGTACTAAAAAATACCGAATTGTATACTTTGAAAGGGTAGATTTTAAGGGCTATGTATTATATATCAATTAAAAAAAACACCAGGAGGGTCAGCACAACAGGAGATTTCTAAAAATTTGGTGGTAGTGGTCAGTGCGCATTTCGCCAGAAGAATGGTCCTGGAAAACTGAGTTAACGTATTTGTGGTTTATCTCTGTAACGTGTCAGGGCTCTGTAGCCTGGCCGGCTGTCTCAGACTGTCATCCTCCTGGACCGGGCCTGCTTTAGAGACGTGTTTTGGCGGCAACCTTTTCTTGAGGAGGTACCATGAAGAAAATACCCCTCAGGTAGCTGTGTCCTTACGTCTTCATCAGATGCTTTTATTCGTCATTTCTTTTAATTCTCACTGCAACCTACAAAGTATATTTTGTAACTGAAATGACATCTGAGACCTCCTCGTCCCTTGAGAGCGGGACACGTTTGGCTGACCTCACTGGTTCCCCACCCTCTGGGACCAGCGCCGGGATGCTGGTGACTTTCCAAAGGCCTCAGGTTCTCCAACTCTCCTGGTCTCCTTGGCCTCTGAATACCTGCCTCCTCTAGGGCCCCTTCTGTAGTGTTCCATGTGGATCCAGATGTGAAACTCCACCCCCTCCCCAGACTCCTCCCAAAAGCCACTTGTATAAAACATTCATGAGTGCAGTGGACTCCCCTGGAGGCCCATCTCCAGCAGGAGAGGTGGGGAGGTCACATCACATCAGCACACAGAGCACACAGCTGTAAAATGAACACCAGGCAGCCCCTTTTCCTCAGGGTATCACTTTGGGAGTGTGCATGGCCCCCAGCTTAGTGGCTCTCGCCTTTTTCTTCTTCCCCCATCCCTCCTCCTCACCATCCACCTCCCCAGCCTGAGCCTCAGGAACTCCAAATCATTCTCCTGCCATTGTGCAGGTGAGCGAGTCTTCAGATACCTCCAGGTGCACCACAGAACAAAGGGAGCCCAGTGAACAGTAAAGGGTCCTCTTCTGGAAAAGGCCATTTAGGTTATAAATAGCATGAAGAAAAAACGTGTGCAGCACCGCTGTCTCATGGATGAGCCAGTGAGGGTGGGAGGGGACTGGCTCTGTCACTTGCATTGTCCCGCCTGGCCCAGCCCCCTAGGGCAGATGCACACTGGAGTAAAGTCAGAATGAGCTCTGTCCCTAAAGCAGTGTGGGACATTGGGTGTCCAGAGCAGCCCTGATTTGGTCTCACATCCCGGACTGAGCTCAGGATGGGAGAGATTCCCCCAGCCTTGGGATGGGGGTAGCCTGCCAGGGATTGGCATTTGGGAGGCTCAGAACTGACCAAACACAAACGCACGGCCATTCAGAGCACGGCGTGTGCCTCTCATGGCTGGAGCCTGCGTCCACTGGGGAGCACCGAGGGATAACATGGCTTAGGTCGGGCAGGGCTGGGATGTCAAGCCAAGGAGCCTAGTCTGTGTCCACGGGCGATGTGAGCCACATAGATATTTAAGCTGAGACTTGCATTTTAACGGTAACTGGTCGACGTTTACTTAGCGTGACCAGTGTCCCGGCTCTTTTATTGCTTTGTTCTAAGGACTTCGCAGGCGTGATCTCAGGGAGACCTCCAACAACTCTGTGAGATACTGTAATTATACCTGTTTTGTGGCGGAGGAGACCGGGGTGCAAGGAGGGGAAGTAACTTGTTCACGCAGCTGGATTTCAAAGCCAGGCAGACACTATGATTTACTTACCCCGGGGTGCCTTTGGGGGCTCAGTGAGGTGGCCAGACATATTTGCGGAGAAGAGAATGGGGACTGGAAAGCTAGTTAGGGGCTCAATAAAGCCACAGCGCCACCTGACCCAGGGTCCTGCCAGAAGGAGAGTGGTGCATACTGAAGACGCCTTCTGCGGACGGGGAGGCTCCCTGACTCTCTCTTGAGCGCTGCAGAGAGACCATGGTGGAGACAAAGCTGTTCACATTCTCCGTGTGCTTGCTTCTTCTCCCTTGCCCTCTCCGTTCACCCAGAGGGGTGGGGGAGCAGGGACGACTGGAGTGTGTGCGTGGGGCGCGTCCACAGTGGCGTCTGCTCCGGGAGGGAGGGCACGTGCCACATCCCCACTCTGTCCTCCTAGGGCTCTCCCAGGTAACAGGGCACTGTAACCCAGACCAGGAACTGGCAGCCTTCTTGTCAGACGTGGCCTGTGAAAAGGCTTGGTTTTGTCTGTATGGTGGTTTAAAAAAATTTTGCCAAGTTTTCAAAGACCGATCTTTCTGTCCATCTATCCATCTCCCCCCCTGTCCATCCGCCTGCTGACCTACCTATCTCACCATCCCTCTATTAACCCATATATTTTAACACTGCTATAGCATCAGCTACGTGCCTGGCACCTTTCTGAGAGCTGTACAAATACCAGTTCACTCAGTGTTGCCAATAGAATTCTAGATTTATAGCTTCTCCTGAAAGGGGGGACCTGGCCCCAGGTCACCATGAAGCAATATCCTGCTGCCATGGACTTGCTGCAGCCCCCTACTGGCAGGGTGCCTCTAGGGGCAGAGGCCAGCAGCGGGGATGACCTGCTCTGGGCCTCGTTTTGCCAGTGAACTTATGCCAGTGAACTTTCTGTGGTCCCTGAAAGTGTCTGAGCCTGGGATGTGTGGGATATATCCCATAATAAGGACACACCAAGGAGGCAATGATAGCTATTCTAGGAAGCAGGGCAGGGACAGCTTTGTGGGCTAAATAAAGGTTTACTGTCATATACTGAGAGTCTGTGGATGTTTGTTACTCAGCAGCACTGTGGCCATGGTTAGTTGATACAGCCTCTCCCCAGCTGTGTGACTTGGGCAGGGCCAGCTTCCTGCACAGAGACCCCCGGGAGGACGGCAGGACCTGATGGAGCTCCTGGAATGCCCGGGGTGAGCCCAGGGAAGGCTCTGAGAATTTCTTCTACTTCCACATCCTGTCCTGCACTCGCTGGAGGTGGGGCATCTCTAGGAGGAATATTCTAACCCTGGGGCAGAGGTGTCTCACCTGTGGTCCGTGGGCCGCATCCGGCCCAGGAGGGCTATGTTTGCAGCCCAACACAAAATTGTAAATTTACTGAAAACATTACGAGATTTTTTTGTGATTGTGCCTCAGTGTATTTAATGGGTGGCCCAAGACAACTCTTCTTCTTCCAGCGTGGCCCAGAGATGCCAAAAGGTTGGACACCCCTGCTCTAGGGGAATGAAAGAAGCCACAGGCATGGGAGAAAAGACACAGGTGGGGTGGCGGGGCTGTGGGGAGACAGCCCTCAACCGCCTAGCACCGCCTAGCACTGCGGGTGGGAGCTTGAACCAGCCATGCCTCTCAGGAGGGCCACTCAGTAACACATACACACATAAACCCCCCCTCCAGAATTATTCTTGTAGGCGTGCCAGGCACACAAGCCATGTGTGCACCCCCTACACACACCACTACCACAGGCCCACTTGCACACTTACACAGGAAACACTGTCATATGACCAGCATATTAGTGCTTAAACAGCTGAAGATTAGAAATGACTCAAATGTCCATGACCGGGGGACAGTTGAACAAACAGGGGCTGCCAAGGGCCAGCACAGCCTCTGATGGCCACCGCCGCTGCGGGAGGCCTTTCCGTGACAGTGTGCGTGCACTCTGAAAGGGAGGGATTAAGACCAGTTCCTTAGATGCAGGGTAACTTTTATGATGACAACCAAAGAAAATGGAACGGAAGCCCATTCAGCAAACTGGGGATCCTGACTGCGCCTGGGGAAATCACTAGGGAAGGAGCGGGTCGCGTGGCCAAGGAACTCGTGCTTTCTGTCAGGTTCAGTTGCTGGGGATGCACAGCCCTACCTGTCGGGGTGCCCGGAGAAGGACCCTGCGTTCACTCTGCCCCGCCCCTGCCCCCTGTGGGGGGCGATGTAATGTCTGGGCTCAGGGAGAGGCTCTTAAATGTCAATGTCAGTTGAAAACAAGGGACAGGTTTATCTGGGAGTCACACAGCCCAGACTGCATGTCCCTCTGGGGCCTTGTTTTTCTTGCAACTCCTGCCAGGCCCGCTGGGCACATGAGAGCCTTGGCACTGCCCCAGGGAGTGAGGGATGTGGTCCAGCCAGGCCAGTGCCCTGGCTCTCATGGTGGCATCTTGGGGCATGAGAAACATGCTGTGCCTTGTGACTCTGGGTAGGGGGGAGGTCAGGGACTTGGCACCAACATCTGCAACGACCTCCAAAATAATGAATTCAGAGCCCCTTAGGGCTGCTGGTGGGAGGAATGGGGCCTCCTCCCAGTCTTCCTGCAGCTGTTGGTGACTGTGGAAGTTCCCTGAATTACCACTGAAGTGATTGGAATTCTGGTGGGAGATGTGTGTTCTTGCTATCATTTCCTGTTTGAATGACCTGGAAAGAGCTCCCTTAAAAGGGCAATGAAGGTAATAAACCTTCCTCCAAAGTTAGTAGTCCCCAGGGCCAGATGGCATTGGGCAAGCGAAGGTGAGCTGCCAGCCTCTGAACTGAGATGGGATTCCAAACGGGCCCCCTCAGTCTGGGCTACTGCGCAGCCCGGCCACCCGCCTCACTCCCACCCTGAGTTTAAACACAGCTGGCCCTGTGTGCACCAAGAATGCCTCCCTTTAGAAGCTCACGGCTGCTGTGGCCCACGTTCTCCCACCTCCACACACTGCACCTTGGTCTTGACCTTAGCGACTTCAACACTGGCCCCGTGTCTCAGTCCTTCCCTGATGCCTGGGTAATGAGCAGGCATCACGCCCGGCTCTCTGAAGGGCTGGGAGGGCCTGGTTCCTTTGGGCCCCAGCACAGAGGCCGAGGTCTGCGGTAGAGCTTGGAGTAGGTCCTTATCAGGTGCGACAGGGACCCTTCCCAGCAGTGGGACCGCTCCCACTCTGCCTCTGCCCTCCATTCCCCCAATTCATTTTCCAAACTGAAATGTCTGAATGATCTTTTCATAACAGAGACCTCATCATTTCAGCCCCCTCTTGATGGAGACCTTTCAAAGTTACCCATGGGATGAGCCGACTTCTTTAATGCCGTTCCCTCTGGTGGCCTCTCTACTGCCCTGTCCCTGTCCCCTCCTCCCACTGCCCCCTTTGCTCCTAGCAGTAATGGTTTTGCTTCTCTTTCTTTTCTCACTGGTGCAGTCTAAATCTGTTGGTACGGGATTCTGGAAATCGTAGTTCCTAGGCTCCCCGTCCTGGCTGGCTGCCGAAAAACTGCTCCGGTACCCGCTGTACCCTGGGTTATGCTTCAGGGGGCACCTAGAACTGCCTCACACCATCTGTGGACTCTGTCCACTGCTTCCCCCTTTCCCAGGTCTCCCTTCACGGCTTCGTCTTTCCTCTGCTGAGCGGTATTGAAACTCAGGCAGCCCATTCCCTGTCAGCCGTCACTGTGGTGGCTCACAGTCTCTCCTCTGCCGTCCATGCATGTTCATCCCCGTGTGTCTTTATGCGTCTTCCTTAAGGACTCCCATCCCAGGGGGCCCTGCTCACCGCTGACACTGTGGTTATGAAACCGTGACCTTGGTTCTGGTGAGCTCCCTGCCTGCATTTTCCAGACCCCTTTGCTGCTGCCGTTGGGACTCAGTCCTTGCACCGCATCCGTGAATTTTTCCTTGACCTGATTTCTTCCCTGCACCTCGCCTACCTACTCTCGACTAAGGACTTCTTCGATTGGCAGGTTTTCCATTTTAAAGATGTCTTTTTCTTCCACTTAACAAAGGCGCCTCTGAAGCTGATAGCTTCACAAACACTGAGCCCCTGCCGCAGACCTGGCTCACCAGGAGAGCCGCACGGAGGCCCGGTCCTTCTAGCCGCCCATCCCTCATTTCTGATGGGGCATTTTCAGGTGAAACCTAGTTTCCTGAGAATATCTTTACTTTTTTAGGGCAGTTTCTAAGTTGGCCTTTGCCCCAACATCTTATCGTAATTCTTTTTCTAAATCAAAACACATTGTTTGATGAACTTTGGGGAATATTTCCTCAGCAGGAAGTTAAAAAATAAAACTGTAAGGCAGCATCGGTTTTGTATCTTTATTGGAACATGATTGGTAACACGAATTGTGGTTTTGGGGGGCCACCACAGATGACCCTCCTCCAGGCAACCTGCGCCCCACTTCTGCAGCCAGCGGAGGCCCCAAGGGGCCTCCAGAAAGGCAGGGGCAGCACAGAGACAGGCGTGAAGGAGAGCCCTGGGGTGACAAGTAGTGCGTGGGCACCTTGACCTCAGCCCCGACCAGCAGAGCCTGTGATCAGCCAGGCCAGTCTTACGCCTCCAACTGCTTGACCATGACTTAGAGACCCACCTGCTTTAGGCTCTTGGTAAAATTTCCAAGGAGGGGATTTGGGGGCTTCTAGATAGAATCCAGCCAAGAGACGGAATAACTGCTGCCATCAGGGAAATCCGCGCCTTCGGGTGTATTGGCACATAAGCTGTTTAAAACGCCTACTACGTGCCTAATGGCCTTCTGGGGCCCGAACGTAAAGTGGCCAGCAGACACAGGCAGGCCCCATGACCTCCTGAGCAGATGGGGCCAGGAAGTCACAGACAGCTGTACATTACAACCGTGCCAACGGCTTCCGGGGACAGTTCGGGACCTGTGTGTCAGGCCTGGCCTGACAGGGGCTGGGGAAAGACTTCCTCAAGAAGTGCTCTTGTGGCTGAGGTTTGCGGCCGAAAGGGCAGGAACAGCGTTTCAAGTTGTGGAAATGGCTCCATACCTGGCCTGGTAGGTGGGCCAGACGGCAGCCACGCAAGGGCTGGTTTCCTCTGTGTCTGGCATGGCCAGGTTGGCACGTGCACTGTGGCTGTGGGTGGAGTGTGCGCGGGAGGCAGGAGAGCAGGGAACGCCCAGGGCTGTCAGGAAGCCGTTGCAGTGGCCCCGAGAGCGGGGCTGGCAGTGGGGCGGCGTGCTGACAGGGCAGGCGGAGAGAAGGCCAAGACTGTTCCGCAGCGGAGGCACCAAGGGCGCCTTCAGCTTTTGACAGGGAACCCTGGGACAGGATCAGGTGCTAGGGGAAGGTCAAGGGCAGTTGAGACACCCAGGCGAAGGCGTCGTGCAGGCAGCAGTGGGGCGAAGGTCCCAGAGGGCCTGGGCTCCAGGCACAGATCTGGGAATGATCTGCGTAGGGATAAGTCCCCGGGTAACTTCAGTTTCGAGGGCGGAGATGAGGCCACAGAAGGAGGGAAATTGCCGTGACGGGGCTCGGGGAGCAGCCTCATCGATGGCCAGGAGAGGACAGGCAGCTGCAAGAGGGATTGAAAGGCATGGGTGGGAAGGGAGGGGACACCAGGAGGGGACCAGGGGAGCCAGTGGGCTCAGGGAGGGACAGTGGTCAGTGAGGAGAGTCCATGGACACCCTCACCTCTCTGGGGCTATCACTACCCACCTCCTTGTATGTCTTCAGCACCCTGTAAGTAAGGCAGGGGAGCTCACCCCCTGGGACAGAGGAGTGGGGATGCTCAGAGGAGTCCCCTGACTCACTCAAGGTCATGTGCCCCAGCAGAGGGTGCTGCAGGGTCAACTCCCCCACTCAGTCTATTGCGTCCCCCAACCTCCACACCCCCTGCCTGACACCTGGCCCATCTTCCCCAGCAAGTCCACTGGTCCTGCAGTGTGAGGGCCCCCAGGCTCTGCTCGGAGTCCCGCTGGGTGGGCTCAGTCAAGGAAACATTTTGACCTCTGTCTTGAGAGGCTGTGTAGTGTTGTTGTGTCAAGAACGTGGGCCTGAGGCCTGGCTTTTCACCATCCTCCTGTTTGTTTGTTCACTCACCCGTTCCTTCAACAACTGGTTTTCCAGAATCCTATGAGCCAGGCACATGTTCCAGCTGAGTGGTCTCTGGCAGGCCCTGTGCTTTGAGCCTCAGTTTCCACCTTTGCAAAGTAGGGACGGTGATCCTTGTCACAGGTGCTAAGGATTATGGGAGCTCGTGCAGGTGAAGTACATCACACACAGCAGGTGTCACTGAAGGCTCATTTCCTCCTTTTCTTTCCCTTCCCTCTCCTTCCCCTTCTTCCATCCTGCAGAACCCACAGGGAATGAGAGGCTGACGCTTCATGGCCACACCCTTTGCTGTGCTCAGAGGGCACATGCACATCTGTGCACACACGTTCACGCATCCCGAATGTCCCCCTGTCTCTGCTCAGCACTCAGGGCCATCACCAACGTGAGCTCGGGCCCGGAGGAGCCCTGAACGCCTCTCTGGGAATGCTGACGCAGACAGGCCGCTCCGCCCTGCCCGAGGAGCCCGGCACCCCCTGCCGTGTGCTCTGGGAGTCTCCAGACGCAGGCTGGGGTGCATCCTAGGTGGCTTTGAGGGCTACTAGCCCTTTTGTGGCTCCAGGAGTTACATCTTGGTGACCAGGAGCAGTATCTTCAGTGTCCTGGGGCCAGGTCTAGACAGGCTGGGAGGGCAGTGTCCTCACCGCCTCCTCGCGTGGTGTCCTCAGCGGCTGGTCTTCCAAGGGGCCTCCCTCGTGTCTGGAGGAACCGAAGGCCCCACAGACTCTTGCAGCAGCTCAGGAGGTTGCTGGAGCACACGGTGCAGGACAGCTTGGGCTTCCTGAGGAGACACAAGCACAGGTCAGGGCTGAGGGGACCATGGCATGAGGCCAGTGGGACCAGGGCCTACCCACTGGCCTTTGCTTTTCCTAAGCCAGGCCCCAGGAAGGGAGGCCAACCTCCCATGTACAACAGGAACCTCTTCCCTCAGCCCACAAGGGGGCGCATTCTGGAGACTTCCTTTCAAAACCCAAATCTGTTTCTAACATGCTGTGTGCCCTTGGTCAAGTGACTTAACCCCTCTGAGCCTCATATGGAAGTATATGAGGTTTACTATCTTTAAGAGATAATACATCGTATATACCTTTCCATATATTCTTTATATAATTACTTGTCCAATTCTTGAAAAGATTGAGTGTTCTAAAGTCTGGCTCATAGTAGGAGCCCAGTTAGTGTTTGCTAACTTTTGAATCTTAATGAAACGATTCCTGAGCACCTACAGCCTGGCATGAACTGGGGGGAGGCTGGGAGGAGACGATGCAAAGGTTTATTCAGACCTTGCATGAAAATCAGTCGTGGACAACTCTGCGTCTCCATTGGAGTGCGTGCTCCCCAAAGGCAAGGCACTTGCCTTTTGAACTCCTGCAGTGTGGTTGGCACTTAGTAGGTCATCAGTTAATGTCAGTCTGATTGAAGGAGAAGCTCCTGAAGGGGCACAAGCTAAGCACTTGGTAGGACAGTTTTTTCACCAAGTACTTGACATACATTCTCAGGAAGCAGAGAAGTTCCCTCACTTCTGGGCATTCAAAGCTCCTTCACCTTGTCGCCTGCTAAGATGCGGGTGGCAGACCTGCTTTCCCTCCAGCTACGTTCACCAAGATTCCTTTCTCGTGGGTACTGCGAGCTTCACGAGGCCGGAGGGAAAGGCTCAGTGAGGGCTCCTGTGCTTCGGCGCCTAACACCGGCCTCTCCCGTTACAACCGAGAGCAGGGCGCCGGCTGACAGCTTTATTCCGGCAATTGGATCCGGCCAAACTGACGACAAATTTTTGTGTAATTGTAGATCTGTTCACGAGCACTTCTGTTTTCACAACTGATGCTGTATTTCCATTTATAGTGACAATATAAAGCCCTCTTATAAATGTTTTTCAGTAAAAACAGAGTCGGTACAGACATTTAAGTGGATGTAGTGCAGGTCAGGAAGGAAGATGAGCTGGACAGGGAGAGGATTTGCTGGCGACTCTGGTTTGGGAAGTGTTGCCACAAGCCCTTGACCCACCCCAGCTCGCCCTGGGGCCAGGTGCAGGAGAAGCTGGGCATGACACGGTGTCCTTAGAGACCCTGTCGGGCAGTTCTGCACCTCCAGGGCAGGACAAGATGTGACTTCAGCTCGAAAGCCACAAATGCTGCCTCGTTTCTTACTCCCCTGCCTGGGCTGGAGTGGCAGCTTTCCTGGTCCACTTTCAACCTGGGAGCCGTCCGTTGCCTGGTCCTGAGACCCTTCGTGGTTCCTCTGGCTGTCCCATGAAGCTCCTCACGGCCTTAGCTCCAACCATTGTCTTCCTTCCTCCCTCCCTCCCTCCCTCCCTCCCTCCCTCCCTCCCTCCTTCCTTTCTCCCTCTCTCTCTCTCTCTCTTTCTTTCTCTCTTTTGATTTTATTTATTTATTTTTAGAGAGGGGTAGGGAGGGAGAAAGAGAGGGAGAGAAACATCAATGTGTGGCAGCCTCTTATGTGCCTCCTACTGGGGACCTGAACCAGAGACCCCTTAGTTCACAGACCAGCACTCAGTCCACTGAGCCACACCTGCCAGGGCTTCTGCCCTTGTCTGGGAAGCTACCAGGGGAGTCAGGCTCCCTGTTCCTTCTCCTTTCCAGGTGGAGAGATGGGGGAACTTCCCCTCAGGGTCCCTCAGATGGGAGCTGCAGGTCTGGGTGCCTGACTTTGCAAGGCTTTGTGAGCAGGGACACAGCCAGCAACCACAGTCAGCGCCCACACCCC
The DNA here is from genome assembly GCA_004026545.1 of Mormoops blainvillei. Classification (NCBI taxonomy): domain Eukaryota; kingdom Metazoa; phylum Chordata; class Mammalia; order Chiroptera; family Mormoopidae; genus Mormoops; species Mormoops blainvillei. The sequence continues at coordinate 115,351 of PVJD01004800.1, read as the reverse complement.
CTGTAATGCCGGAGGCCACAGCTCTCCCTGTGGGTTTGGCTGGGCCCCCCTTCCCCAGAACACCCAGCCTCACCTGGACCTCAAGGTCATCCCTCTCGCGCTCCAGAGGCTGGTGTCCTTCTCTGTGCTGGCAGTGTACATATTTGACCAGGCAGGCAGGTATCTGCCCTTGCGTTAACATTCCAGATGGAGCCTGGGGCTCTGATAAAGTGACTTTCACTGAAATAAGTGAAATTATCCAAGCCAAGACAGTTCACGGTGTCTGTGTTTTCCCTTGTTTGGGGCATAGAATTGATCAGTGTTCTTGCCATTCTTCATCTCTGCAACATCTTTAATAATATTACCCTTTCATTCTTAATGTTATTTACTTATTATGTTAATGATTAATTTAGTTCTGTCCACTTTACACATTTTTGAAGCTAGTTTACTTGGTACATACAAGTGTAGAATTATCTTTCTGGTGAACTGAATCTTTAAAAATATGACCATCTTTATCTTGAGTAATACTTTTTTGCTTATGGTTCCCTTTGTTTGATATGAATTTAGCTACCCATGTTTCCTTTGGTTAGTATTTGCCTAGTTTATCTTATTTTTCCTTCCTTATACTTTCAACATTTTTGTTTCCTTATGTCTATCTCTTATAAAAAAAAATGTTTGCATATAAAAAAATCAAATCTGACGATCTTCAGTTTTTTCATTGGCCAGCCTGTTCCCTTTATATGTACTGTGATTACTGATCTAGGCTGATGAATTTCTTCAATGTGATTTTGCGTTTTATATTTGCCCCTTCTTTTCTCAAATTTCTCCTGGCTTTTCTTACTTTGTCTTCAGTTGCCTTTCCTCCCCACATTCTCTTTCTTCCTTACCATATGGAATTTTACCCTGTTATAAAAATTTTGGAACATGCACATTGAACATTATTTAACCAAAGTCCAGTGGCATGGAGCCCCAGCTCCCTTACTTAACTTGCCACCCATGCCACGTGAGAGTTGGGGCAAGATGCCCAGCTGGCTTCCCACACTGAGTAGACTCTATCGCATTATGCACTTCTAGAGATGCTAGTAGGGTTAATATCACCTGGCCCCCTCGATGGCCCCGTGGCCTATCTTCACCCTGAGCTCTGAAACTTAAAGCGAAGGGATTTTAACAGGGTTCTTGGAGAGCACAGGCTACAGCGTCCACCACTCAGGATGTACCTGCCATAAACACCTGTTACTTTCACCTCCCCATCGTTTCCTCTTGGGAATAGCACACTGATTTTTCTTTGAGATCCAAACTACCTCTTGGTCTATGTGGGTGTGGTGGGGCTGACCTCTTATTCTTTGCCCTGGCTCCAGGCGTGGGTTCAAAGGTACACACATGACCCAACCCAGCCACTGAAACTGAAGCCTGAAACTTGTTTTTGAGGCAGTAGGAAAGGGATGTATTTTCCATGGGGCCACTAATATGGAGAGATGTCAGCTTGGAGTGCTGGTGGCACCCTGGGGAGATTCTGACTGAGAATGAAGTCAACACAGTGTGAAATTGAGTTGAAAGCTGGAGAAAGACACATTTCTAATGACATTGAACCATTTGGACCCAGTCATGCTTGAAGCTGCTCTTGGTCTCTTCCGTTCTATGAGCCGGTTCCTTCCTGCCACCAACCCCGGCTTGTTTTCACTGGCTTTCGGCAAGGGGCAGGGAACAGTGCCCTGCCCAGTCGTATTCCTGAAGAAGTGTCCTTCGACGCTGAATGTCATCTTTTCACATCAAGGGTATCGTAACACATCTCGCCAGCAGAGGTCAGGGCCAGTTGCAGTGCTACTCTGTTTGGGGAGCCACCCTGAACCTCGGTTTTCTCATTGGGGAATAAGTCAATGATAGCACCCTCACAAGACTGTATGTGGTAAGGACAACAGATAATGAACGTCAGGCCCTTTTCCAATACCCTGAAGTGCTGACAGTACAAATTGTCACACGTGCAGAAGCACCACATACTCTCTTATATGTTTGTGCCATGGCACATGCTCCTTCCATTGCTTGAAAGTCCTTTTTTCTTTCTTTCTTTTTTTTAATGGGCCACTGAACTTTTATGTTGGTTTCAAGGTTCTGTTCAGGCATCACCTCCTCTGGGAAGCTGTCTCCGAGGTCTCTCGGGGTTACCAGTCCCCACCGCCCCAGCTCCTAGCCCCTCTGCGGAGGGGGCTTACTTCCTTGGGTTCACCATCAGTTTCGCTGTCTCCCAGATGAAAGGCAGGCCTTGGATCTTTCATCTTCTACCCACTATCCAGGTTTATAACCTGTGTTCAATCATGTGTGCGACGAGTGAATGAAAAACCCGATAAATCTCCGTTCAGGTAGGGATTGCTCTGTCTTCGGACTTTTCAGACACACAGATCGTCAGAGGCAGGAGTGCTTCCCCTGGCTGTCTCGGGCAGCCCTCTCCCCTATCTCCCCTATGCGGAGAGTTGTGTCTCTCATTGGCTTTGTCTCTATAGCCCTCTTCCCACAGCTACTAGCTAGCCTGGCGAGCCCAGTGGGCAAGAGCCATAGGATGGCCCCGTTTCAGCCCGCACCCTCTGAGCACCAGCCGTGCCCTGGGATGACTGGGAGAAAGAGGGGTGTTTCCAGGCTGTGGGTCTCAGATAACTCCATCTCCTTTCCCAAGCCTCTCCCCTTCCCTCCCCTGTGAAATGGGGATAATTCCAGGGAAAGGCCTGTTGGAGCCACGAGATGAGACGAGAGAATGAAATGTCTTGGGGTCCCAAGAGAGTCTCTCCTGCCGCCCCCTCCCTTGCTTCCTGCAACGGGCACAGCCATTAGCTGCTTTGCCCCTGAGAGTCGCCCAGTACTGGTGGCCGAAAGACTCTGCTGAGGGTCCTCAGCGCTTGCCTGGCCCACACCCACAACACGGGCGCCTGCCGCCGCCCCGGGGCCAGCTTCGGCAGCACCCTGGGGACCAGGTTGGTGGAAAGCTCCCATGCTCTCTGAGGGAGTGGAAGAGGAAGACATTAGAAGGGGAAGCGGCTCTCTCCTACCCCGGAGCCAGCCACGACCCACCAGGCGTCTTTCCTCTCGTCTTAAGCTTTTACCAGAATCTGGGGTGGCCCTCTTCTCCAGGATAGATCTAATTTCCAGTTGTTTTAAAATAAGCTACGAGGTAGAAATTTCAGGACACCAAGTTACCCAGGGCCCAATGAGAGTGTTAACTTCATACACCTTTGTTTTCCACCACAAACCAATATTGCCCAATGTGCAGAGTGATCGAATTCCGGACCCCTGCTCATGGAAGGAATTATTTTTTTCATGGCTTTCTTATAATTTCCTGGAAGTAAACAGAGGATTTGCCTGCGCCAGCATCTGCTTTTAAGGAGGGGGCTGTGGGCAGGCCTGATAGGCAGGGACATCAGCCAATCACAAGCCCAGAAGGTGGGGCTGTCTCCCTGCCCTTCAGTAGCTAGGGCCAGGGCAAGAGGGGCGCGCTTCCTGCAGCGCCTTCGCAAATCTGGTTTGTGTTCGTGACAAAGAAGGTGAAACTTATCTAGAAAAGGCACCCCAGAACTCCCTTTTTATTTCTTCCCTACGACAACGGAAATCGAAGGGCCATGGTGCTTTGGGTTCCTAAAAGGAATCTTGATTGGGGACCTCCCAGGGCACACATCCCTGAACACTGATGGGTCACCGCCTGGGACCACCCTGGGAGCTCATGGAGGGAGGGATTGGCTGTGACTAACCGTCCCCAAGGGCCCTTGACACAGCCGGCGTCTGTGAATTGTGCTGCTGGATGGATGAATGACCGGCAAGAACTAGCATTTACCCAGGGTTCCTGGGCTAGGTCCTGAGCAGGCGCTTTGCATCCCTTTCCTAGTTACCCCTCTTGATGGTGCTCTAAGGCAGTCATAGGTGTCCCATTGCACAGGCCAGGAAACAGGCTGGTGGGGGGTGGTGAGTGACACCCTCGAGGCACTCAGGAGCAGAGCTCACATTTGAGCCCTCAGCAGCTGACTCCCCTGTGCACCCCTCCCACTGCGTCATGCCCCTTCACAAAGGCCAGGCTATGCGATGGACCTGACAGAGTGGGACCAAGAACTAAGCCGAGCGCCGTGGAGGTGGTCAGGGCATGGTCGCTGGTCTCAAGGAGCTCACGGGGGGGAACAGGTGCGTGGGTGAGTGTGTGTGACTCTGTGCGTATGTGCACGCATGGGAGTGCCAGTGTGCACGGGCAGGGCTGTGTGGCACAGGGCCGTCCTTCTCCCCCTGGGGGTCGGGGGAGGCTCTATGGAGCAGGTGGCATTTGAGCTGGGCCTGGGGCAATGGGTGGAAATTGAACAAGGGTATGGGGAGGGCAGTTTCTGCTGGTGGTTGACGGCTGAGGGGGCAGCATAGCTGGGGGCTGTGCTCTGAGAACAGGAGAAGAAGCTGGGGGTGCGGAGGGAGAGGAGAGCAGGCAGGGAGTCAGTGGCCAGAAGAGGCCAGCCCCCATGCAGGAGCCGGGGAAGGCTGTGGAACTGGGGAAGGTCAGGAATGGTCTCTGCTTGTGGCCAGGACGGGCCTTTCTCTAAGATTTTACCAGCACACGGGTCAGTGAGATTGTACCTGCCTGTGGCAGTGAGTGCCCGGCCTGGGTGGATGGGGGACGGGGGTGCACCCCTCTGGGGAGGAGTGTGCACCCATCACTGGGAGAGCTGAGGCTGCAGGGCACAGGCGACGTTTGCACTGTGTCCTCTCTGAGGCCCTCAGCCAGCTGTCAGGTCTAGCACTTACGGCACGCTTGCCCCGTGAGGTGGGTACTGCCACCCACATCTTTACAGATGAGGGGACCGGCCCTTCATGAGGCTAAGTGACCCGACCAAGGTCACACAGCCGGGGGTTAGAGGACCAGGACTCTGTGCCAAATCTACTAGTTCCAAAGCCTGTGCCCTGAGCCCAAGAGCAACTAAATGACAGCCACTATCCACTGAGCTCCTACCACAAGCCCGGCCCGGCTCTAAGCGTTTCATAAGTATTAGCTCAGTTAATGCACACATACTATTCTTATTTGATGGAGAAGAAAACTGAAGCACAGAGAGGTTAGGAACCTTGCCTGAGGTCACACAGCCTATGTTATCTGTCACAGCATGATGTTGAACTTGTTGCTTGAAGAAGTAAAGGCGTGGGGAGCCCTACTTCCACTCAACCCCTCCACTGCCTCCTGTCACCCACTTCCTGCTGTTGAACTTGGTGTACAGCATAATAAATGATGAGCGTGCTCGTGAGCTGAGCGCTTAGCATTGAACTTTGACAACACCCATGTGATACGTGTCACATAGTTATTATATTCTTATCTCTAACAGATGAACAAGGCTGAGCCTGAAGAACTTCAGTTGTTTACCCAGGGACTCACAGCAAAGAAGTGTAGAAACTTAAGAGAGCCCAGCTTGGTTGAACTGCAAAGCCAGAGACCCCCTGCCCTTCCCCCACCTTGACAGAGAATTGGGGTCATGCTCAGATCCACCCAGTCCTGGTTCGAACCCTCCAGCAACTTCTGTTTGAAACTGGCTGGCTTGTCCATCCCACCTGGCAGGCTCCACATCACCGGGCCCGTCTCTCTGATTTGAGACTCATTTGCTCTCTTGTCTCTGAGCGGCCGTGGGTCCCGCCTCTCTGATGGTTTCTCCTCAGCCCCTTCAGAGACTCTCTCCGGTGCCCTGTCCCCTGTGTCCATCCTCAAATGTCGGTGACCTCTTCTCCTTGCTGTCTACACCCTCTGCCCCAGTCAGCACCGCAGCACTTCACAGCCCAGCCCTGCATGGCTTAGAGCAAGTGATACTTCCCAGGTGGCTGGAGGCTGGGAAGCCAGTAGCCTGTCAAGAAACAATTAGGTGAGGTGTAACAAAAGGCCTAAAATATCCCTCCCCTTTGACCAGTAATTCTGTTTCTAGGAACTTCCTTTCTAGGGAAATAATCTGAAAGAAACAAAATGTTCTCTGCATGCAGATGTTCATCATAGGGTTGCTTCGAATAGCAAAAAAATGTGGAGATGGCTGTGAAGCACAAAAATAAATCATTTCAGACAATACCAAGGCTCCACACTCCCCCTTCCCCACCAGGCCTGACACCGGCTGGTGTCAGATTATTCTCCGACCTGGGCCTGTGTCTTTATTCTCTCTTTTAACCCTTATGGCCACCATTAGAAGCAGGGACTAGTAACATCCCCATTTTTCAGATGAAGAAACTGAGGCGTGGAGAGGTTAAGTAACGTGCCCAAGGTAGGTCAGCCCTTAGGCAGTCGGACTCCTGCAGGCGCAACCACTCCCAGGGCAGGGTGGTTACTAGTCACCATCACCAGAGAGTTAGTCATTGAGTGGGGGCCAGTGTGCCAGGTGGGTGCTGTGTCCCGGGTGGGCTGGGACAGAATACTCTTTTGAGATATGGAGGGGTTACTGTGGCTTCTCACTCACGCTTGCCCCACCCCCAGGGCTGCCCCCGACCCTTCCCTCCACCTTTCAGGCAGCAACTGCAGGTGGGGGCAGAGGCAATTTCTTGAGCCTCAAACAGAAGCCCTGGTGAGAGAGCCCAAGGGCATTTGGTTTTCTAGAGCCTGTGAAAGCAGCTTCCCCACCGCCCCGAGGGGCGGGGCGGTGGGACCTCTGGGGGCTGCCTGGGGCAGGAGGCTGAAAGTTAGGTGCTAGAGTGGGCCCTGCCCCCACCCCTCTCCTCTGGGGTGAACACCCTGACTGGAAGTGAGGTCAGGGCCACTGGAGGGTGTGCGGGGGAGGTCTGAAAACACAGGAGCTTGTGCCCTCCTCACCAGCTGGAAACCAGGGCAGACGTGGCAGCAAAGAGGCTTCATGTAGCCTCTGCGCCCTAATTCTTCTCCCGCAGGGGTGCAGGAGGCCCCTAAAATCCCCCAGACCTATAGTGAACCCCAGGGTGTGGCTGGGCCTTGGGGCCTGCCTGCTGGGGGAGTGTCTGGGGGCATATGGTTGGTCCTCAGCAGTGCAAGGGAGAACCCAGGAGCAGCTCACCTATGTCCCCGGGGCTCAGGGATGGCACAGGCGCCATGGATGGACAAGCCAGCAGGATAGGCCTAGACAGGACCCCAGAGGATGCCACAGGGGCCAGACGGCCTTGGCAGCTTGGCTTGTCCTGGAGAAATGGAGGTGGTGGGGAGTGGAGAGAACCTTGTAATGATTGGGTTCAACTTCCGAAGTCACTGTGTTTACAACTGAAGTTGACTGAGCTCCCCTGCCCTGGAGCTTCCCTGGAAAATATGTGTTTCTTGGTCTGCCTTACGGGAGCAGAATGAAACAAAGAACCTTACACCTGGGTGGACTCAGGGACCGGAGCTTAGATATGCTCTGAGCTTCTGTCTGGGTGCAGGCATTAATGTCCTGGTCCTTCCCCCAGCCCTGGGAGGGGAGGCTGTAACTATCAGCCTGACTTTTCAGATGGGGACAAAGCTTTAGAGGAGGCACTTGTTCACGGTCACGCAGCCACCACCACCTTCAGAGCTTTCCCAACAGACCGGACACTGAATGACCCCCATTGCCTGTAATGCCACCGCCCCCCTCCCAACCCCTGCCAGAGCTTCACATGCTGTTCCTTTGCCTGAGTGGCACCTCCAGCAAGGGCCCTGCAATTGCCAGGTCCGAGCTCATCACACACGTTTGTACCCCTCCCTGCTCGTCTGGCACTTCCATTAGCACCCTCCACGCCGCACCCCCCCACCCATGGGAAGGGCCACAGAGAACGAGGGAACATGAATGAGTAAGAACAGCAGCCCCCAAACAGGAGACACGTGGCCTGCTTAGGAATTCAACGTGTGGCTCTTCCGGCTGCCTGAATAAGGCCCCCCTGCTCCTGAAGCTCGGGAAGGGGGGCAGAGCTGAGAATTCAGGGGTTGTGGGCTCTGGCAACAGGAACCGGGGTTCTCTTTGACTTCCCATTTTAATAGTCCATTTCAACAATAATAATTCAGTATTTATAAGTATCCTGTGTCTCCCAATCACTGTGGAGAGGGCAAGTTCCCTGAGTCTTCGGGGCCCTGGGGACTGCCTCGCCACCCACCCTGAATGCCTGGGCACAGGTTACAATAGCATGTGCCCCGACCCAGAATGAGGAGGGCCCGAGTCTCTTTCTCAGGCTTGTGATGCCCAAAGCCTGCATCCCTCCCTGTACACTGCAGCCTTCTGCATGGTTGGAGCCAGCCAAGCAGGCCCACCGATACCATGTAGAGCCAACTGTCGCTTTTTGACAGTTGGGACACCTGATCCACCCCTTTCTATCTCTGGGCTGGGAGGGAGTGGTCCCCATTCCCCAGGAGAGCCTCTGGAGCTGTGGACACCCTGCAATGCCCAGTGGATCTCAGGCACACACCGTCCCTGTCCCCCCACATTGTCATAACAGCCCTTGTGGGTTTCATGAGCACCACTGTCACCACAAAGCAGAGAGCCTGTGTGACTCATTGCTGTTTCTCCAGAAGCAGTGACTGCCACCTGAAGTCTTAGCTTTGACAGGCGAGGAAACGGGGTTCAGAGAGGGAAGCGACCTTCTCAAGGCCACACAGCCAGTTACTGCAGAGGCAGCGGGAGACCCAGGTGCCGTCCACCAGGCCGGGGCTCTCTTGGCAGCTCCGTCCTGCGCCCAGGCTGCACCTCACCTGCTGCTGCTCCCTGCACTCACGGCTCAGGTCGTGACAAGGACTTACTTTCCTGAATTTGCCTCCACACTCAGAACGATTCATTAGTATGAAAAACATGTTCTTCACTGCTCTTGCCAGAAGATTCTTGGCACAAACACAGTTGGGGGTTTGCATAATTTCTCTTGCTTGTTCAGCATTTATATATAATTAGTGTTGGAATGGTCTCTATGAGACTGACCCAAGCCCCCATTCCCAGATGAATGATACCAGGCTCAAGGTCAGGGCCTCCCGCTTTGCTTAAATAGGTGCTAAGCCCCCTTGTTGTCCTCCCAGAGAGGCATTTTTATTCCTGTTTTGCAGATGAGCAAGCTGAGGCTCAGAGAAGCCAGACCACCTGCCCAAAGTCACAGAGCCAGCAAGTGCTGGGGCTAGAAGTGACACCCATTTCTTTCCTTTACACTGGGGGGTTGGCAGATTATATGGCCTACGGACCAAATCCAGCCCACCACCTATTTTCTTTTTTTGAACAGTGAGGGAAAAGTGAATAGAAGAATAACATTTCATGGGTGGTGAAAATGATATGGAATTCCATTTCCAGTGTCCATAAATCAGCGTTTAACGGAAACGGCCACCCCCACATGCTTCCGTAGTGTCTGTGGCTGCTTTGATGGTGTAAGGGCAGGGTTGAGCAGTTGTGACAGTGACCGTGTGAGCTGCAAGTCTGGCCCTTTGCAGAAAAATTTGCTGACACCTGCCCTACACGGCCATCTCCCGTGGGGCTTGGGGGTCTGCAGCCTGCTCCTGCACAAGGGCATCGGGACCGAAATCCAAGAGCTCCTTCTGCTGGCCAAACTGTGTGCCCTGGGGCCCGGTTCCCTGGACAAAGGGCCCTCTTCTAATTTGTTCACCTGGAGTGCACCTTGTTCTTATGGGTGCAAAGCTACTAGCAGTGGCCTCGAAGCACAGGTCTGCTTCCCTCCCCATCATAGCCCCTGGGAAGGCAGCGACACAGCAGGTCCCATCAGATCTGAGTCAGAAGGAGCCAGAAGTGTAGGTGGGAAAGGCCAGGGCCAAGGAAGAGGGAGAGGGGGGCAGGCTTCAAAGGCACAATCACCGGGGAAGGGGGAAGGGGGGTAAATGCAGCGTCCTCTACCTTTCAAGTGACTCCTGGGGGGGTCATGATTTATTCTCCTTGACTTTTGAGGCTCTAAAAGGCTTTCCACCTCCTCTCCCTTTGCTCTCCTTCCCTTGACTTCCTCTCCCAGGCAGCGGGGGGTCTCAGTCCCCAAACTCTCTGAAGAGACAGAAGATGAAAAGGATTAACTCCTTATTGTCACCACTGCCCTGCCCAGTGGCTGTGCAGAAGTGCAGGCCCTGCAGGCCACCAGGGCAGAAGGTAGGGAGGGACACTAGGTGTGTGGGCTCATGGTGGCCCAGGACACAGCCTCTCCACTGGAGCAGGCTCACAGGCCGGCCATGGCCAAGAGCTGCTGTAAAGCTCAAGCCCTTGGTGAAGGAGAAATGGGACTATGGAGGGAAGAGGGCAGAGGTGAAACAGAGGAAACAAAAACCACAAAACAGAATAGAGAAAATACAGGGAGGAAGGGAAGGTAGAGAAGACAGAACATGAAGAACAGCTTGGCACGAAGGACCCAGGTGCAAAAGGCCAGGCATTGCAGGAAATAACCGGAAGCGGCGCCTCTGTTGAGACGGAGGGCAGGTTAGCGACCGTCGGGGCAGGCGGGGGTCAGGGGGCGGTGAGAGTGTTCTCAAGCCAACGGTGGCGATGGCTGCATGGCTCTGCGGAGGCACCAAAAACCAGGGAATTGTACGCCTGAAATGGCTGTACTGTGCCGTATATGGGGTGCGTCTTAATGAAACTATTTATACAGAAGATGGAAAGTGAACAAGAAGAGGCAAAACGAGAGAAAAGAGGGGAATATGGATGGTGAAGAACAAAAGTCACGTCTGTTCAAGTACCCGCCGTGCTCCAGGAACTGTGCCCCATGCACACGTCCCTGGCTCCCTTTTATTCTTACAGCTTTGCAAAGTAAGTTCTCGCAGCCATTCAGGTGGGGAGACAGCCGCTCGGACTGCCCCCGGACTTGCCTAACATCACCCAGCCACTTTAGGGTGGGGCCGGGACTCATAACGAGCCCCTAATTTCCGCGCCGAAGCAGAACACCCTCTCAGACTTGTGGTGCAATTGCCAGGCCAGGCACAGAGGGCACAGGTGACAAGCAGCCAGGAGGATTTGCTACAGGCGGGCAGCAGGGCCCCTTAGTTGGGGGACGGGGCACAACTGTTCTGGGTGCCTCTGCAAAGACCACTCCCAAAGGCAGTAGGGAGTGCTGGAGTCGTTGTGCCAAAAAGTTAGACTCTGTTAGAACCCAACTGACACCAGTAAACCAATCTGAGCTCCCGAAGAGGTGAGTTTCGAGAAACTTCCTTTCCGAGCAATAGCTGCTGCTTTCCCACTTATGACCTTGTGGCCGCATCCACCTGCCTGGACTGGACTTACAGCAGAGGAGAAGTCAGCTCCCCGGTCCCCCGGGGTCCCAGCCTCTGGCCCAACTAGGCAGTGTCTGCGGACCCCAGCCCAGCTCGGAGCACTTTCCGTGCTTTCGGTACGCATCTCCGCACCTTGCTGGGCTCATCTGTGACAGAGTGGGGGGCAGGGCGGCCCTTTCTCCGCTAAGACTTGGCCACTCTGGGTCACAGCCAGCGGTGGATTCCACTGTGAGACCCGCCCCTGATGCCAGCAATTTGTAGGGAGGATCATTATGACATCCAGTTTTGAAAAGCGGAACCAGGAGCTCCTGAGCTCTCGTTAGGGTCCTGGAACTTCCCTCTTTGAGACTTGGTGTCCCAGTCTCTAAAGTAGGTGCAGTATTAGTCATTCCTCAGGGCTTTTGAGAACCTAGAATAAGGTATTGTAGTCATTCATTCAACAAATATTGCCAGGCCCGTGTCATGCCAGGCTCAGTGCTAGGTGTTATGGACACAGCAGTGAACGTCAAAGCCACAGGCCTGCACTCAGGGCTCTCACTGTTTGGGGCAGCAGACATTGAACATGTAGGATGCGCCAAGGGGGTAAGAAGGTCCAGGGCACATGGGGTGCAGGGCCTTGGTGGTCAGGATAAGAACTTGGTGTTTTATTCCGCATGCACCAGGAGGCGCAGTGCATAGACCACCTTATGTTGGGAAATGTTCTCTCTGGCTGCCGAGGCAAGGGAAGCAGACAGGGGAGAGCTGGTGGAGGGGCAGGGGACACCTTGCCTCCCTTTGCACCTCTTCTCTCGAAGTCTTTCTTGAGCCCCGACACCTGGCACCAGGCATACCATAGCTGTAGGCACAGGGGCTCTGCAGGAATGAGGAAGTGCCACACCCCAGGGGACGGCTCGTATGCCAGAGCTTTGTGAATATTATCTCCCTGCCTTGGGAGATTGCCCAGAGCCCGGGAGTACGGGGAAAAGAACTCAAGAGCCCTGGGCCGGGGCCGGAGATGCAGGCTCTGCTCCCAGCCCCTCCCTAGCTCGCTGGGGGCCTCAGGTTACTTGCCTCCCCCTGCCTTAGTTTCCCCGTCTGGCACCTATGAGTATGGGCTAAATTCAAGTCTAGGCAGCATTTCATCATGGAAGGAGCCCAGGCTTTGGGGTGAGGCAGCTTGGGCTCAAACCGTAGCTCTGCCGCCCATGAGGCTGTGTGGCCTGGTGCCGGCTGCTTTGCTTCCAGAAGCCTGTTGCCGGCTGGGGGCCACCCTTTGAGAACCACTGCTCTCAAATAACGCCCTTCAGAGATGAAGGCCTCTCTGCTTTGCCCGCTGCTGTGCCCCACACAGCGCAGGCATGTAGCAAACCCTTGGTGAGTGCTTGTGAGTCAGTGGACTCCGAGTGGTTCGTTTGGGCAGGGACAGCAGAGGTGGAGGGAGGCAGGGGGAAACTTGGCTGTGGAGCAGAAGAATATGTGAGGGGGGAGGCCAGATGTCAGGGGGCATGAGGAAGGGGCTGTGAGGCACGGAGTGAGGGTAGCCTGCAGGAGCTGGGGAAGGTGGGAAGTGGATTCTGCCCTGGAGCCTCCAGAGGGAGCCAGCCCTGCCATCACCCCAACTGCAGACTCAAGGCCCCCTGGAAAGCAGGAAAGTGAATGTGTGTGTTTCCAGCCACCAGGTTCCTGGCCATTAGTCATAGCAATGAAACTAACAGGACATTAACAACCTCTATCTGGAGAAGCCTAAGTCAGGGATCAGGGGAGAGGCTAGGGGCTGGAGATCAGAGAGGAGGCAGCCGAGACTCTCCAGGGCAGCCGCGATGAGGAGTGGGATGAAGGGAGCCAGCTGGGGTCAGGATGGGGCAGACAGAACACCCTGCTGGGGAGATGGCTGCTGGTTGGCCCAGGCCAGCTGGGCCATTCTCTCTCCTGAGCCTCCCCTTGGCTGACCACGCTGTCACCCCAAGGGCAGGCCCGGATCAGCCCCTTGGAATTCTCAGCTCAAGCAGACATCCCTACCCCCTCAGAAGTGACAAGGGTTTTTAGTCAGGTCAACACTGATTTTTGTTCCCAGAAGGACATCAGGAAGGACGTGCTAGCGACATCAGGGAAGCTGAGAGCCCCCCTTAATGGAGAGCCATTTAAGGTCGCAGTTGCCCTGGAACCTCAGTGGGAAAACCCACCTCTGTCTGTCCTTGGCCTGCTGCCCCCCTGCCCCCATGCCCCCATGCCCCTTACCTTACGTGAGGCCCTG
>PVJD01004800.1:0-101905 GCA_004026545.1 Mormoops blainvillei | reverse complement strand
TAGGCCCTCACCTGCAGTGGCCATGAGGACCAGAAGTGCAGGTGGGCACTCACACCCTGCAGTGTGCTGGGCACCCACAGCACGGTCAGTAAGGGGGCTGCCGCCTCTGTTGATGCTCAGGCCTTGGCTCCGGCTGACTCACTAGCTTGTGTTACTCGGGCAATTGAATGAGCTTCTCTGAGCCTCAGTTTTCCCATCTGTAAAGTGAAGACTAAACAAACACTCACTTCCTGGCATCATGTGGGGAATGAAATGAGGCCACGAGTCTGAAGGGTCCGCCACCACCCTGGTTGGACGGGTCTTTCTTGTCTTCAGTCAAGGCTCAGCTCACAGGCCTGCTACCTGGGATGGGCTGCCTGGGTCATGTGCCACCTCACCTGGTACTCAGTGCTCTGCGTTTCAGTCCTTGGCATGCGCTGCACTGAACCACGGCCTGTCTGCTCCTCAGTCAGGCCCTGAGCAGCTACAGGTGGCATGGGGTGGGGGTCTCGCTTTATTTCCCTTTGTACCCTTAGCCTCTGGCACAGGGGCGGGGGTAGGATGCCCTTACAGAAGGATCAGTGCATAAAAACAATGGCACAGTTGTAAACCTGCCAGCTAGTGGAACCCGGTGAGTGCTAGCTCTTGTTAAGTGCCCACTGAATGTTTCCCTAAGGATTAGGGTGAAGCAGCCTATTCACCTGGAGGTCACGCAGGTTAGAGCAGGAGGAAGTGGTGTGTAGGACTAGACTGAATCATGTTGGCACCTTCTTGAGAGTCCACACCCCCCAATTTGTACTTTGTTTGCATCGTGAACTAAATTAGCTTTGCACTGGAGGCTGCTTCCTGAATAAGGAGGTGTGGCAGGACATGGGTGGGCTCTGTACCTACCAGGGCTGGGCACTATGGGGAGACACCTTCAGGTGGCTTCGTGGATGGATTTGAGAGAGACAGCCTAGAGGCTAGGAGGAGGCTGGATGCAGAAGGTTGGCAGTGGGGGTGTGGAGGGCCCGCGACTTAAGTCTTTGCGGGGCCGGACGCTCCACATCTGGCTGCTGCAATGACCAGACGGGGCATGAGGCCCAGGAGTCTAGCTGGATAGTTTCCCCCACAGCGATCCACGGAGGCCGGGACCACGAGGGCATGGGTCTGCAGAGTGCAGCAAAGCTGTTCCTGAGACCGACGCTCAGTGCTTAAGAACAAACATGTATCCGTGGGGGTCGCAGAGCCTGTTGGCATCCCTTAACTCACGTACACTTTAGGCAACCCTGGGAGGCGAGCAGGGCAGGCTGCGAGAGGACAGACCTCCGACTCTATGAGGTGGGGAAGCTGAGGCCCAAGAGAGGCGGGGGCTTGCTCAAACCAGAGTGAGTGGGGGCAGAGCTTAGAAATACGCAAAATGCCATTTCTACATCCCTGGTGCCCAGCCCAGTTCTCAACCTAGGGTGGGAAGCTGACAAATGTTTGTGAGCGGGTGAGTGAGTGAGTGAGTGAATGAATGAGTGAGTGACTCAGTCACACAGACCAGCAGTCTGGGGCACAGAGGCATGGTCTGAGGAAGAGAAAGGAAAGGGACCTTACTGAGCACATTTGAGTGCCAGGTATCCTCCTAGCTTGCTGCCATTCACTCTTGCCCAGCTCACCCAGGCCTTCCTCTCCGTGTGGCCAGCGAGTGTCTCTGTGCCCTCAAGTCCGTGGTGCAGTTTCCCATTGAGCACCCTGCATTGGCTGTGTCACTGGTGGGCCTGTCTGAATCTTCTGATCCTGTTTACTTTTTCAGCTAGGATACCCCTTGGAGATGAATCCCGGGGCACCCTTTCTCTTAAGTCTCCTGCACCCAAACATCCTGCGTTCCCACGCCTGCTTTTCTCATAGCCTCCTCGATCCTGCTCTGTTCTCTTCTCCTCTTCTCTCACAGGCCAGGGCCCCAGCCCCCTGCACTGATGTCCTGTCCCACCCTTCTCGTCCACATCTTAGGGAGCAACCGGAGCCCTCTTTCCGCAGCACAGAGCGGCCTGGGTCACCCTGCCTTGAATCTGACCTTCCCATCTTCCCCTAAGATCCACGATGGCACGATGTCCACTCCTCTGCCTTCCCGACTTGGCCAGTCCTCTTTCTCCTCTGATTTGAGTGCCCCCAGCGTAAGAGCTGATGCATAATAGGTGTTCGGTGGACCAGCTGTGTTTCTCATTTCACCCCCGGGTATCAGCATTCGTCCATGGCCACCTGAGGGTTGTCCTGCAGGGTGTAAGTGAACACTTATGACTGCTAGCTACGTGGTAGAGTTGGGCCTCAAACCTAGGACCCCTGATTGTCAGGTCAATGTAGCTAGGAAAAAGGGCCCCCGAGTTCTGGGTTCAGAGACCTTTGCCCAGGTCCCAGCTTTGTGGCCCTGGGCAAGTTGTGGTCCTTTTAGAATAGAGGTAAAAAGTTTTACCTTGAGGGGGCTGTGGGTACAATGGCACAACACGAGGCTCGCAAAGTGTTCACGAAGAGTGCCAGTACACCTTGAGAACAGTGACTACCTTAACGGTCACCATTAGTGGGGCCTCTCCCTGTGCCCCTGCCTGGGCACAAAAAGCCAGGGAAGTTACCTGTCTGTGGTTCCCCGAGGTGCTGTGACCTCTCTCCCACTCCACACCTGGAGCTTCAGGGGCTTCTGTTCCTGCTGCCTGGGTTCTTGGTTTTGAGTCCTGGCGAGCCACAAGCTGTCAGTCCTCAGAGAAGGGTCATGGATGTTGCTGCTGGCAACCCTGCAGCGCAAGAGCTGCTGGTACGCTGTGCGGAAGTCTCTGTTCAGTGCGGCATACAGAATGGGGTTCAGGGCTGAGTTGGCATAGCCCAGCCACAGGACGACGGCTTCGAAGACATTGTTGATGGCGTCATCCCCTCTCAGCCCACGGTAGACAAACACGGTGAAGTAGGGGAACCAGCAGACAATGAAGGCCCCCATCACAGCAGCCAGCGTCACTGTGGCTTTGTGCTCCCTGATGGTGGCTGCTTTCCAGGAGCTGACGTGATGGATCCTCTTGGCCTGATCCCGGGCGATCTTGAAGATGCGGTAGTAGGTGATGCACATGACCGCTAGGGGCACGTAGAAGGTGACCAGCCCATCCACCAAGCCGTACACCAAATTGACCTGAACTTTGCAGGACAGAATGGTGTGATTGAACCCACTGGTCTTGTTCCTGCTGTTCCACCCCAGGTGGATAGGCAGGAAGGACAGGGTGATGGAGATGGTCCATATTAACACCAGGGAGATGCCAACCCGGGTCGGGGTGACCAGCATGGGGTAGTGCAGGGGGTCTGTAACGGCACAGTACCGGTCCAGACTGATCATGAAGAGGTTGAGGATGGAGGCCGTGCAGAGCATCACGTCCAGGCTGGTGTAGATATTGCAGAAGGCCTTGCCGAAGTCCCATGTGCAGGACAGCTGGTGGATGGCTGAGAAGGGCAGCACCAGGAGGCCGAGGAGTAGGTCGGTGGTTGCCAAGGACACAATGAAGCAGTTGGTCAGACTGCGGAGCCGGCGGTTCAGACCCACGGCCAGGCAGACAACCACGTTGCCCACGACAGTGATGAGAATGAGGACGGTGAGGGCCACGCTGACGGTGATCTTGAGCGCAGCAGAGCCTAGACAAGAGGGAGAGGCCAGGTCGCCAGGCTCCATCCTGGGACCCCGGAGGTCCTTCCTCTGCCCACAGCCCCTGGCTGCTGCTCTTCCAGCTCCCCAGCGTGTCCGTACATCCACCACTGGGCTCCAGACTGCCCAACAGAGCCGAAAGGAGGTGTCCAAGCGTGGGGAGGCTACAATGGCTACTCAGTGCTGTTTTTCTACAAATAAAGTGGTGACCTAGGAGGTGTTGGGCATGAGTGTGACCGGAGAAGAGGCAGAGTTGGTGGTTCAAACTCCAGTCCTCAGATCACCCCCTGCAGAGCTGGCTTCCTCCTGGGGCTGGCGCAGGTCTCCGTCCAGGCTTTGCACAGAGACTGAGGCGTTGGAGCACGCGCCTGGCAATGGCTTTGGTTTTATGCAGGAGGGATCAAGCGGAGACATGGCTGCATCCTTCCCCGTCGCTGACGGCAGCTCCCATCCACATGACAGGGGTCAGGGCCTGCTGTGTCTCCCTCTTGGGAACACTGGAGAACAGGAGCTGCAAATGCAACGGTTGGGTATTGAGCGCTTTGAAACCAGACCAAGAGAGTGACCTGATTCATGATGGTTTGTTCTAGACCTTGGCCTCCCTGCAAGGCACCAGGAGGCCTGGGGCCAGTGGGAGCGCCTCCCTTGCTGGGGCAATCAGGATATGCAGTGGAGGAGGAAGGGAGTCAGGGTGCCAGAGGCTGGACCGCATGTCACCGTGTGAGGTACTGTTTATACTGGAGCGAGAAAGATGTAGACACAGACTCCAAGCTCCACAAGGCGGGCTGCGTCTGACTGTTTAGTGCTGGTTCCCCACGGGTAGGCATTAAGAGTCTGATGGATAAATCATAAAATGAATGAATGAATAAACAAGTGTAATGAGTTTACTCTGATACAGTGCCGAGAACAGGCCCAGCACTGTTGTACAGAATGTCATTGTACACTAAACCAAGGGCCGGCACACTGCTTCAGGAAGGTATTTTCTGCTCTGTGTCCCACATGGTCCCTGTTGTGGCAGCCCAGCTCCGGCGCCCTGGAGGGCGGGTCACCTCCAGTGCCGGGCGCGTGAGTAAGCAGACCTGTGCTCTAAGAAGACTTTACTACGGAGAGTGACATTTGAATTTCGCGTAATTTTCACGTGACACAAAATATTTTTCTTTATATTTTCTCTGACTCCATACCACTATTTCCAAACTATTGAAAAATGTAAAAGCCATTTTTAGTTCATGGGCCACACGGACCCAGGCAGAGGGCCGCGTTTACTGCTGTCACAGTTGGCTAACCGCACCGCAGCTGACACCGGCTCTACACATCTCTCTGAGCCTTTTCTCATTTGGGTACGCACGTGGCCCCACGTCTAGGTCAGCTGTTACGGAACTCACCCAGTCTTTTGAAGGGCCGCATAATAGTCCCCAGGGGTGGGGAGCCATCAGGGACTGACCAGTTTATCATCCTCCTAACAAGGGTATTTGGGTCATTTCCAGTGCCTCCCTCCCTCCCTCCCTCCCTTCTTCCCTTCCTTCCTTCCTCCCTTCCTTCTTCCTGTCCCACTGCAAACATCATGTCAATACAATGGCTGCACTCACAATGCCTCTTGGTTAAATCTCAGAGGTTACCTGCTAGTGGTGATATTCTGCCACCCCAATGGATGCAAAATGCACGTAAGGCCCTGCTTGATACCTGGACCCTTTTGTGGGAGCGGTTCCCGATCTTCCCAGCACCGGCAGCCTCCTGGGGTCTGGGTGTGTGCAGAAATTCAGTCTACAGCGGACTCTCTCGGAAGCAATCTAACCTCTGTGTGACATAATTTAAGCCTCTCCCAAGCTCTTGCTTGCAGCGGTTCTGCACCCCGAGCACAAGGAGCATCATTTAATCGTAACCACTGTGTTGGTGGAGGGATCATGGCTTCTGGTCACCTTCTGCTGCTCTGGCCAGCTCAGCCACTCGGCCTCACGAACTGCACCTCTGGGTGTTATTTTTAGAAGATCTTTTCATTACATAAAAAACCCAAACAGCATGGCTCTCACTGCCACACACAGCTCTGGAGATGTAGCAGCAAGGGTATATTTTTTTGAGAATCCTTATTTCTGATCAAAATGTTCTCCAACTTTCCTTAACAGTGCAGTATAGGTATTTTGGCATTGGCCTGATGTTTTAGTTAGTGTTTGGGGGTTTTTCCAAACAGAATGAACAGGCATCTTATATAATTAGAAATTCATTCCCCCCTCTTCCTTACCTCCCTCCCTGCTCCCTCCTTCTTTCTCTCCCCTCCCTCTGTTCTATTCGGCAAATGCTTTTCAGAACCTCCAATGTGCCAAATGTTGGTTGCAGGTGGTGGGGACACAGCGATGACCAAAATAGCAGCGGTTCGTTTTTCAAATGAGAACCACTGTCTGCTGTGTTTCTGTTCCACAGCCCAGGCACCGGAAGTTTCTGGAGACCTTTGCCCAGAGCACAGTCCATCCCAAATACTGTAGACAGGACGATTGCCATAGAGGGCCATGGCACCCCCATGATCACCGTCATCATTGTAGCCATCACAACCAACATAGAAAATACTTTCTTGACTTTCCTTGCAAACTTACAAAGCAATGATATGCTTATTGCAGTGAACCAAGTGTCCTGAGAACACAGGAAGGGCCAGCTGTTTGGGCATCACACACCCGAGCCCCCGTACCAGTGAGGTGTCTTTTGCTGCCTGGTGTGGTGGATTCCTTTCCTCTCTGTGCCTCTGCACAGACACAGGCACACACAGGTCACTGTTTCACACACACCGTACACATTACTTAGTGACTTTCCTTAATCTCTTTAAAAATCACCATCAGGTAACGGACATCCTGCTGGGTCACTCAGATCTAACTCACCCTTCTGGGAAACAAGGCTATGGCAATTTGACCGCTGTTGTGCGAAGATGTAAAAAGAAGGACATGTGACAGACACCTGGGTGTCCTCTAGCAGGAGGATGGTTCAGCGAATCATGGCACAGCTGTCCAGTAGGACAGCCTTGGGCAAGGCGACGTCACACACGTTAGGTAAATATCATCCCACCCTTGCAACAGGGAAATCGCTGCTCTGTGTAAGAGATGAGAAGAGTGAGGCTCAGAGAGGCCAGGTGACAGGTTGCCCTTGTGAGTGACCAAAGAACCTGGATTCAGACTCAGCTCACACTGTCAAAGGGCCTGTTCCTGGACCAAATTTCAGTCCGTCCTCCCAGCTGGCTCTGTGTCCCAGCTTCGCCACTTGGGCAGCCGGGGCTTTCCTCAAATGCAGCATTTCTCACGCCTGCCCTCACCATCTCCTTCACCTGGAACCCCATGTTTCGTTCACTTCCTCTCCTTTCAAGGCCCAGCTCACATACCTCCGCCTTTCTGAATGCCTGGAGGCAGGGGCACCGTCGCCTGCACTTTGTACCAAGTTATACTATTGGTACCCACTACCGTGTGTTAATACTATGGCTTTGTGTCTGCCCTCTGGCAGGGCCTGAATCTTAGCCACCTCTCTCCATCCCCCATCCACCTGTCTGTCCATCCACCTGTCGTCCATCCATCCATCCATCCTTTTCTGCTGTCTGTATTAACAGGAATGTGCATGTGCGTGGGTGCGTAGGTGTGATCCCCATGGTAACTTGAGGATGCTCACCTTGGGATGCAGTAGGTCTGGTTAGTACATCTAACTGGATGTGGGACAGTGGGCCTATTTTCCCCAACATTTTATAATGAAAATTTTCAAACACACACAAAAAGTTGGAAAAAACAGTACAGTGTACATTAGATTTTGTCCAGCTGTCCATACAGATTCAGTAATTATCTGTTTTGTGTGTGTGTGTGTGATGAAATCCATCACAGCAGGTTTCAACCCTTTCCTCTCCCCACCACAAAGGCTGACCACAGGGGCTCAGGCGCACATGCCACACTGCTTCCTCTTATGTCTTTTCACCTTTGCCTTAATAGCTTTTGAAAAGGCACTTTCTGGAGAGCTTGCCGCCCCCTGGGGAGGCTTCCGACATTTACCTACAGTCACCACCCAGCAAATGCGGCCACGACACAGGGCTGCGGCCGGCTCAGCATCTGCTCGGTTCTGTGTCTCTCAGAGGCTGCACGGGCCAATTAGCCCTCAAGGGCAGCCGCAGCGGAGTGTGTTAAGTGTGCCTGATGCACACGCAGAAGTGTGCAAGGCCCCCTGTGCTGGGCTCTGTGCGGGGACTCTGCCCTGACCACTGTGCCCTGGGCGTCGCTAGGTGTAGATTTTTGGCACGGCATTCAGGGTTCTCCGTGACCTGGTCTGTCTCAGCCTTCAGCCTCAGCTCCTGCCTGCCGAGTGCCCGTTAGTGTCCTAGAACAACACTTTGAGAGACACCGCTCTGGCGGCATTTAATTCCTGCTGGTTTGGAAAGTACCAGGCCCATTCTGGTTCTGTGCCTTTGTACATGCTGTTCCCACTGCTGGAATGCCCTTCCTCCCTTCCATGCCTGGTGAGCCCTCACTCTTCCTTAAAGGCCTGACCTCTTCTGTCACCTCCCTCGGGAAGTCTTCCAGAAGTACTTGCTCCATCCTCTCACTTCTACCTTCCATTTGCACCCACCTCTGAGAGAAGCTTGTGCTTTCTGGGGTGCACAGGAAGGAGGGGTTCTTTAACCCCACTGGATAGAATTCTGAGTTTTCAGGGCCCCAGGAGAACTCTCCTAGTAGGGTCCATGGTGGTTCACCATCAGCATATGGCTCCCCAGGAACTAAGTTGCAGTGGGTAGGATCTGGAATACCATTTCCCTCTTGGATCCTGCCATCCAGCAGCAAAGAAAGTGGGGGCTTGGAGGGTCAAGGATCACCCAATATCAGAGGTGTTGTTTGGAGGCAAACCCAGGTCTGCCCAATGCCCCAGCCCCCCCTCACTGCTGCTCACGCACAAAACCCCGGAAGAAATGCCACTGACAGGATGTTCCAGTTGCCAGCCACCAGGGTGAGGTCGTCTAGAGAAGAACCAGGCAGGGGACTGGGGGCTAGGGGCTGGGGTCTTCCCCCCATCAGATTCATCAAACTAAGTCCAGCGCTTTCTTTTCCCTTCTCACTGGAAAGTGAAATGAAGTTCTCTTTCCGGTTTAAGTGCCTGAGCCTGGGCCCAGGCCACAGGGAGCTGGCAGTTGTGCCAGCAGCCAGCAATCCGGGGGAATCCGTTCAGGCCCCTCTGACTGGGTTTCTCATTCAGCCTGGAAGATGAACCTGGTTTTTCTAGGCAATAGCTTACAGTTGGAAAAGAAAACAGCATTTGTCAGGCAGCATGGTATGCAAGACGCCTCTGGGTGAGCCAGGAGGCGGTCTGAGAAGTGGGGGTTTGGATCCACATTCTGCAAAAATTGATGCTCAGGGAAGTGAGGGGAGCCCCAGGAGCTGCGAGCAAGGACTTGGGCATTGACCACATCTGGATCCTAACTCCGGTGCTGCCATTCAGTAGCATGCGACCCTGGGCCTACCACTGCAAGCCCTTCGAGCCTTGGTTTTCTCATTTGTGAAATGGGTGTAATGATGTGTCCCCCTCACTTGGTGGGTGTGAAAATGCAGAGAGCGGAGGTGCAAAAGCAGTGCCTGTCGTCCGTCCAGTGTAGTATTAGGTCGTATTAAGGTGCTTTGAAAGCGACACACATTCTGAAGAGATCATTCTTCAAATTTTGGATTTTGATCTGTTCCTGGGTGAGCGATAGGCCGTGCAACACTCTTTCCTGATGCTGGACAGCTACTCTCTGATGCTGGACAGCGACTGGGAGCGCAGCCCAGGGTCAGCCCTGCGGTCACGGGCAAACAAACAGCTGACGCCTGTCTGCTGTGTAGCATTAGCACTTCCGAGCTGCGGTATTTTCAACGTAAACAATGGTTTATTGGGATGTAGCCCTGTCGTAAGTTGTGGATCATCTGTGTTTCATAATAATAAAAATGTCATTTGTATTACTGTCTGAAGCCACCCCTCCCATCATTGTTGAGTGCCTTCCACATGCAAACACTGTGCTGGGTTCTGGGGCCATCGCGGTGAGCATGGCGGACACACCTCGGAGCCTCTCTCATGGTGGCAGAGGCAGGCAACTGCACAGCAGTATGTAATGCAGGACCAGAGCTGGTCTGGGGGGCACTGAGGCTCCCAGAGGAGGAGGTATTTGAGGAGAAGTGGGTAACTCTATGAAGATGGGGACAAACAGGTTCCAGACAGGGAGAAAACAGCCCGTGTGAAACCTTAGAGGCAGAGGTGATGGGTTTTAACACTGGGTAGGGGAGTGAGGGCGGGCGTGCGTGGATGGAGGGCATGTGGCTGGAGGGCAGGAAGGGGCTCCGAGGTCCTGCTCGGCTGCTGTACACCAGGGCTTGGGTGTGGCAGCTGCGGGGAGGCCCAAGCCAGCCCTGCTGACCACCCCCAGTCATCACCATGTCCTGGGTCCCAGGGAGGCAGTTTCTCATCTTCGTCAGCCATAACTTCTCAGCACTTTCCTCCTAGAATCAGCCGTGTCACATGTTCTGAGTACCTGAGGCTGAGGGCATCAGAGGGGGCCCCAGCAGTAGCCCCTCAGGAGCTCTACCCCTGTCAGGGGTCCCGCATGGGTCCCAGAAGCAGGGACTTATATCAGCAGGACAACTTGTGCATTTTACTTGTCCTGTAGAGAAAGAAACCATCCTTTGGGCTTCTCAAAGAAATGGCAGGATTCTCTGTGCACTTGCAGCACTAAACACTTCCTCCTTCGCAATACCAGCACTTCTTTCATCTTTGTGGTTACAGATTTGTAACTCCCTCCCCGCAATGCACTAGGTGTTGGGTAAAAGCCTTGCAAGACAGTGAACGGCTCTGGGCTGAGGCTGTTCACGAGAGAGAGAGGCCCGGCCTCCCAGAGATCTGAGCTTTGGAACCACCCTTTCATTTCTTTTGAGCCACCAGGGCCCCAAAGCCAGGGACTGTCCTCAAGTGCACCTTGTTCCAAGCATTGCAGCCCCCTGGGTGAGCCCATCTGTACAGGCTCAGGGGCGAATGTTGTCTGGAATTTGGGGCAGGTTCTGTAACTGCTGTTCTGGGCCTATGTTGGGAAGAGCCCCACCCCCCCCTCTGTCGTGTACCCTTGAGCCCTAAGCAGGACTTTTTTGGTGATGAATGTCATCGCCACAGCATCACAGTGAGGCAGAAGGAGGCCTGGACCAGAAGCCAGGACACTGCTGAGCACATACATATGATTTTGTATCTCTATGAGGCAGAGGTTATCCCTCTGTCAAATTCCCATTTGACAGATGGTGAAACTCAGGTTCAGAGAGGTTAAGTCACTTGTCTAAGGCCACACAGCTGGTAAGGAGGCAGGCAGGGCTTTGCAGCTAGGCCCAGCTCCCTAGTCTCTCAACATCTACAGCCACCCCTGCACCCCCACCCCACCCTCCCACCCCTGAATATGTGCACCTGGTCCAGTTCTTTCCCTGGTGGTGGTGATGATATCTGGTGATGGCAAATTCCCTTAGTTATTATTTGCCTGAGAAAGTCTGTATCTCCCCTTCATTTTCTAAAATTGAGGTGAAAGTCAGATAACCATTTTAAAGTATACAACTCAGCAGCATTCAGTACATGTACCATGTTGAGCAACCACCGTCTCTCTCTGGTTCCAAAACATTTTCATCCCTGGTCACTCCCAACCCCTCTACCCGTGCTCCCTGGCCACCGCCAACCTGCCTTATGGCTCCATGGACATGCCTATTCCGGATATGGTGGGCACAGCGTGTGTGTAAGCTGGGAAGTGTGGGCTGAGGGTGGGCCCCTGACTCTCTTTCCTACCCTCTGCCTCCCCTTCACCCACCTGGGCGCTCAGGCTAAGTATTGTTCTTAGGCATCATCCTTGACCACCATCTTGTCCTCATCCCCACATCCAACCCATTGGCAAGGCCGGTGGCTTCTGACTCTGAAACACACCCGTCTTGGATGTGGCTACTTTCTTTGGCTGCTGCCACCATCCTGGTCCTGCTCCGAGCCAGCACCACCGTGTGCCTGGACTTCTGTGGCTGCTCTTGATGGCCTCCCTGAGCTCCCTCGAATCCCTGACCCCACCCCACTTCTCTCTGGCCCATACTGTCCTGTGCCACCTCCCCCAGGGCTCATGAGCCCTTTGGGATCTGTGCCGCGCCCCTCTGACCTCTGGCTTTACGGCCAAGCCTCAGCAGGCACCTGGCCACACCGACCTTGCTCCTGTGCCCTGGATGTGCTGGCACTCTGCCTTGGAGCTCCGCCCGAGGGCTGCCACCACCTGGACGTCCGCGTCCGTGTAGTGGCGTAAACGTGAGCTCCACGGAGGGGCCCTCCTCGGCCCCCAAGGCTGACCAGCTCTGTCCCATTCCTCCACTGGGCTTTCCACGTTCACTGTTGTCCTCTCCCCACTGGAATGTGGGCGTGAGAGGGCCCTGCTCCACCCTGCAGGCGCTGCCTGGGGGCTCAGTTAATATTAATACTTCCTGGGTTGACTAAACGCAAATCGGAAACAACCATCATAACAATGTAATGTTCCATTTGCCTGGCACTTTGAAAGTGCCAGGCAGTGTTCTAAGTACTTTACATACTGGCACTTTATGCCAGTTAATCTCCGCAACAGCCCTGTTACATGGACACCATTAGTCATTTCCATTTTTTAGGTGAGGAAGTTGAGGTTTATGGTATTTGGTGACTTGGCCGAAGTCCAATGACGGCAGTGGGTTGTTGGCAACTGTGGGAAAGGGCTGGGGAGGGAGAGTTCAGGGCAGGGGTTCCACGGAGTCAAATGAAAATTCTCCCTTTTTTCCTCTGGGGAAGGTGAGACCCTAGTTGCCAGCGTTTGCTGAGAAGCCCCAATCTGCCGCCAGGGGGCACAGGGCAGGGGCCTGGGTGGAAAGGGTCCCGGGCCGGGGATCTGGACCAGAGTTGGAGTCCCGGTTGTGACTCTGAGTCGCTGTATCACCTCCGATAGGCTCCATAGCCCCATTGCCCTCAGCAGGAAGGCGAGGAGATGGGCTCAGGATCTCCAAGGTCCCTGCCAGAAACTCTGTGTGTGTGTGTGTGTGTGTGTGTGTGTGTGTGTGTGTGTGTGTGTAGGGAGGGTAGGCGGCGAGGGGCCATGAACAAAATGCAGTGGTCACCCGGTACTCAGGAACCCCTTCTATAGCATCCCAGAGGGGCAGCCCTGCTCTCCTTGCATCCCTCCAGTGATGGGGAGCTTTCTGTCTTACAAAGTGTTTGCCAATCAGCCATGGCCATTTCAAGACAGTGTAGAGCCATACACACTCTTTCTTTTAGGTCCTTGCTCTACTGCAGAATGAACACATCGTGATACGGGTACATTCCATGGAAAATATAACTTGTATATAGCTATTTAGTATAGTGAGCTGCCCCGTTGCCTCGCTGTCGTAGCGTCACATTTCGGTAGCCAGCTAAACACTTATTGCATGCGCTTTTGTGGTTTTCTTCTTGTGGCTTTCACTTTAGATCCGGTGCGTGCATGTGCACGTCTGTGTGAGCCTGCAGAGATTTTTGCAGGCTCCCAGAGAGCCCTGAGGCCCCAGAGAACAAATCCCTTTTCTGGCCAGCCCCCCAGAGCGCCTTGCAGTCCGGGTTTCTGCCTCCCTACAGTACCAGCCCTTGAGCCCTCCTCCAAACCCATACCCATCCCCACCGTCACCACGGTCGCCACCATGGCTGCCCCACTGCTCCCGTTGCACTTGCTGTGGTTACTGCTGTGACTGCTATCAACCCCCCACCTCTGTCAGCACCGCCACTTCCAGCAGCAGCCGCCACCGGAGCTGCCCCACCAGCCCTGCTCTTCCCTTCCTCTGCCCCTTATTCCTCCCAGCTGCCCCTCAGGAAGGTTATACCCTTCCAGCAAGGCACAGCTTGCTCTTCCAGGCAGAAGTCCTGCTGCTGAGCTATCAGCAGCCAACAGCTAACACTTGCCGGGGACGTGTCTACATGCTGGTGACGCAGTCCTCCCTGCTCTCACCACACCCATGGCCCCTCCACATGCCTGTTAGCTCATTTTGAGTTCTGCAGAAGAGCTCTGTGGAGCCATCAGAATGTAACCCAGGTAGCTGGTTCTAGAAGTTTCTGGCTCCTAAGGGAAATTGGGCTCAAAGCAAATGCGACAAAGAGGGGTCGAATACCTAAGCCAAGACCACACAGCCAGAAGTTTCCAACTCCCGCCAACTTGGCCTGTCCCATCCTGTTTTCCAAACCTCACTCCTTCCTGACCCACCTCCATGATTTTTGCTAAACCACAAGATACCAGCTCTATTTTTTTCCTTAACATTTTTTCAAAGAGTTCGAATTTATAGCAAAAAGAATTGTTTTATCATTACAGTGACCACCAGGATCACTTTCCCACAGGTTACCCTGAAAATACATGCCATTGGAAACATGGCCATTGTTAAATTCCTTGTAGCTACTGCTGCCTGAAGAGCCCAACCTCACCCTCTCCTTATCAGAAAGGCAGACTAGCCCGTGCGTGAGGGGGCTGTTCAAGACCACCCAAGCCCACCCCAGCACCCCAGGGCTGCCCGCCCTATGGTCACCCCGGGGAGCCAACCCTGTTTGTGCAAAGGAGCCAGAAGCCCCCCCAGGCTGTTTTCCCATCTGCAAAACGGGAAGATGACGTGGTGCTGAGCATGGCGGCTCCTGGGAAAGTGTCCCTCCCCACCCCACCCACGGCCATTCTCTGGTCCTGCCGGTCTGTGAGGAGGCATCCAAGGCTGCCAAACGGGGAGAAGACATAAGCCCTGGAAATGAACATAGCTCTTCACCCGGAACCGTGTGTGTGTGCAGGGCCGGCTTGTGGACTGCCCCGGGTGGCCTGCCAGGCCAGGTGGGGCTGCGTTCCGTTAGAAGGCCAGTCCTCAGAGCCTGCCCCTCACCCCACCCTCACCTCAGCCTCCCGCCGCCTGAGGAGAAGGACTCTCAGGGCGGCAGGATGGTCCTTCTCCCGGCTCTGCTCTCACAGGGAGGCCATGTTAGCCAGGCGACTTCCTTTCCTGTGAAATGGGGATAAAATCCCAACCACACAGGGTGAGGGGGTCAAGAGGCTTGTGGGGTTGAAGAGCAAGAAGCTTCTAGAACTGGCCACCTGGGTCACATTCTGGCCCCACTGCTTCTCTCTGCGGCAACTACAGGGAGCAGAAGCTTGGTGTCTCTGCCACAGATGCCCCAGCTGGCGCAGGGAAGTAGCTAGAGTCCCTGGTTACCTGACTATTGGGAGGAATAGATGGCCCAGCACTTACGGAGCTCAGTGGGTGCGAACTCAGCGAGACGCACAAGCACTCCACAGAGAACCTGGCCCAGACTTGGACCTGCCTTCCTCCGGCTCCCCGCGCAGCTTCCGCCCCTCCGCCCGCCCCGCTGTTTGTGCCCCGGCCACCCAGAGAGTCCCACACACGCTCAGGGAGGGTTTGGAGGTGAGAAGATTTTTCTCCCAGGAAAACTGGGCAATTCCAGAGCTGAAAGTGGCCAAGGTGTCCAGTCCTTCCTAGAGCTGTTGACAATTCTTTCTGCCGTTCCTGGAGGCTGGGCACCAAGTCAAAGCTGCCATGTGCTCTTGGAGACTGTCCCCACGGGGCTGGCAGTAATCAGCCACTCCACCTACTCTGATCCATGACCAACTTGGCTCCAGCCACCTTTCTCTCACTGCCACGGCGCCAGGCCTGTGCCCTTCTGGCGACGCTGCCACACAGAAGCCAGAATCAAAGAAGGGCAGAGTCGGCAAAGCCCTGGGAGGTCAGCCAGTATGCCCGTCTTGTCTCAGGTGGGGAAGTGGCTTGCCCAGATTCACCCAGTGACGAGAGATGTCGTCATGTCTGCAGCCTAGTTCTTCCAGTTCTTATCAGATAGTTAAAAAAAAAAAATCAAAAGAAGTTTCGAGATGTGCTAGAAAGGGCCTGGGGGATGCTGGCCCTTGACACACGTGAGACAGGGAAGGCCTCCCTGGCTGACCCAAGAAAGGCTATGCAAATGGTGACGAGGCAGAGGAGACCGCCCATGCAAAGGCCTTGCGGGGGGACCAGTTTGCCAAGTTGATGCCTGTGTGGCCAGAGCAGAGTGAGTGAAGAGTGACGCAGCCTCCGCGGGCGGCGCCCGATCACGTACAGCCTGGTAGGCAGGCCTCTGTCTGGTTCGCATTTCAGTCTAAGCAAGGGAATGACACGACGAAGTCTGAAAAGATGACTCTGATCTGAGCAGACAGATCTGCAGACATGATACACAAATGGCCACCGAGCACCCGGAAAGGTGTTCAGAGTCATTAGCCATCAGGGTACTGCAGATTGACGCCCCAAGGCAACGACGCCACTTCCCACCCACGGGGATGGCAGAACCCAAAAGCCTCATAATAGGCTGGAGCCCTCACACACTGCTGCGGGGGACACGAAACGATGCAGCTGCTTTGGAAACCAGCCTGGCCACGTCTCAAACGGCTAAACAGTCACCGGATGACCTAGCAATTCCACTTTTACGCACAGTCCCCGAAGAAATGAATACGTGTCCTCGCAACAGCCTGTACAGCAACAGCCCCAGCAGCAGCATTCACAGTGGCCGGCAGAGCGGGAGCGCCCACGCGTCCCCCACTGATGCAGGGGCATTACTTTGGCCATAAAAAGGGATGAAGTGCTGGCGCATGCTACAGCTTGGGTGAATCTTGAAAACGCTATGCTGAGTGAAATGAGTCAGACACAAAAGGCCACACACCGAATGATTCCACTGGCATGGAATGTCCAGAGTAGGTACCTCTATAGGGACAGGAAGCAGATTAGTGACTGCCTGGCTTTGCGTGGGTGTAAGGGGTGGATAGGGCGTGATGATCAGTGTGCGCAGTTTCTTTTTGGGGTGATGAAAATGTTCTGGAATGGTACTGATGGTGGCACAGCTCTAAGAGCAATTACTTATACACTTCAAATTTTATGGGTGAATTTTATGGTGTGTGAATTATGTCTCTGTAAAGCTTTTATGGTTTCTTAGAAAGAGGCCACTGTATTTGCTGGTGGGGGCCGAGAGGCAGCAGGGAGGCCAGGCGGTCTGGCGTGCGATCACAGGCCCCTCGTGCCCAGCCCCCAGAGGCCCTGAGCGAGTCCTTGTGGATGCCTCGCACAGGCCAAACCCTGCTCAGGAACTCCCTTCTCTTCCCACCCAGGGGTTCTCGGCCTCAGCACTGTTGACATTTTGGATAGGATAATTCTTTGTTGTGGGGCTGGGGGCTGTTCTGTGCATTGGTGGGATGTGTAGCAGCATCTCTGGACTCCACCCACTAGATGTTGTCACCCCCCATCCCAGTTCTGACAACCAAAACTACCTCAAGACATTGATAAATGTCCCCTGGGGAGAAAACTGTCCACCGTTGAGAACCACTGTTCTCACTTCTGTTGTTCACCTGGTGAATTCCTGCTGATCCTTCTGGAACCATTTCCAATATCAGCTCTTCTGGGGAGCCTTCACCCTTCAACTCCTGAAGTCCCACAGTTTCCTAAACACCCCCATCCCCGAATCAAAGCCCCGAGGACACTGTTTACATACCACTCTCCCCCACCCCTCTGTAGAGATGGCACCTGTGAACCTTTGTGTCCCCTGCATCTAGCACAGAGCCTGGTGCTTTGGAGGTCACTGCTGAGCCACTTCTTCACCTGCAGAGATGCACTTCTCCCCCCGGGGTTTCTGTGATAGGTGCTTAAATATCAGCTCACTGAATCTGTTGACTCTCCTAACTCTGGTTGGAGAAGTGTAGGCTCTGGACTCCCCTTCAGTCCACTTAGGTGGCCTGGGACTGAATCACGTGCAACAGATGCTGGGCTGGAAATGTGGCTGAATGTATCTGGCTCTTGGTTTCTTCTCTGTAAAATGGGGTATTGATAGTACCTACCCCACGGGCTTATGGGTGAGCAGATAGTAAGAACACAGTGGATGGTAGATATCAATAATTTAGTATTCCTTTTCCTTCTAAAGGACCAACCAGGCCTCAACACAGAGGTGGCCCTGTCATTGACGAGGGTCCATGTGCCAACCCTGTCGTGGGTGCTGGCCAGGACGAAGTGGGAGTGATTATCTCGTCACTAGAAGCTAGACAGTTCTATGTCTGCTAATTATTAAAGCACATGCTCACTGCATTAAAGTCTGGAAAGTTTGGAAATTATAGAGTCAAGGAACAAGTATCCCATAGTGCTGCCACCCACTGGCAAACAAACATGGTTCACACTCTTTGGCTCATTTCCTTCCAGTCTTTTTTCCAAAGTGCTTGCCACAAATTTGTGACCATGCCATATACATGCATAGGCATGAACATGTCTCCATTCATTGAAAACTCTCCATTTTTAGCAGCGACATGGTGTCTCATAACTTCATCGATCCCTCCTGTTGGACATTTAAGCACTCTCTGATTGTTGATGAATATGTTTGCATTTGAAAAAGCCTTTCTTCATATTCCCATCATTTGGTTTGGATGTCCACATCTTTTAAAACACTTTTTGGCAAAGGAACCTCTCTAGCCTGACTGAACACCATTTTCCCACCAGCAGGGAGTTCCTCCCCAGGACTGAGCTAAATCCCTGGGATTGGGTCTTAATCCTGTTTCTCCCTCTCTGGGGCGCTGGTGCAGATGGACCACAGCTGGCCTCGTTTTCCCCTCAGATACCTCCTCTGGAAGGGTCAGCTGAGTTAGTTGACAGTGGGGGATGGAGAACAGAAAGCGCCCACGGGGCTGGGAAATGCAGCCCAGGCCAAGGCTGCTGGAGACGAGGTTAATCGGGGCAAAGTGGTTGAGGAAGGAAGAAGATCAGGTGGGGTGGGTGTCAGCCTGATCTCTGCCTCCCGTGAGGTGTTGACA
The DNA here is from genome assembly GCA_004026545.1 of Mormoops blainvillei. Lineage (NCBI taxonomy): Eukaryota > Metazoa > Chordata > Mammalia > Chiroptera > Mormoopidae > Mormoops > Mormoops blainvillei. Next base: position 83,456 of record PVJD01004800.1, on the reverse strand, counting down.
GTGACCTTCCTTCCTTTTAGGTCCCTTGAGAAATTACTTGGCAAAGGAACCTCAACCCCACTGCCAGCCTCCAGACTCACTTTCCCCGGTGATTACGTAGCAACTCTTCCTGTTATATGTGGGGCAAGAAATCCAGGCAGATCGGGTTGGCACCTGCCAGGTGCCTGGCCTGGTGCTAGACACCTTTCACAGTCGTGCTTGGGGCTGCAGTGGTGCTGTTGGAAGCAGTCTGGCGCTGGGCAGGCCTGCGGCCAGTGCCAGCATGGGCGCTTCCTGTCAGGGCGGCCCTGTGGAGATCACGGACCCCCACGAGCCCTGTTTTCCTCATCTGTAGAGTGGGGCCCAGTGGCACTGCCTCCCAGGATTGTTGAGATGACCGTAGCTAGTACTGTACACATAGCACAGCAAGCCACATAGGGAAGCTGTCAGAGAAATGTTATTTTCTCATACTACTCAGTTCTTGTCCTATCTCAGGGTCAGAGAGGACAATAAATGTATCTGTCTAATTGCCTTTCATAACCTACAGGGAACTCATTAGTAGTTAAGAGTTTATAACTTCCTATTGCAAACAGGAGACTGAGGTTCCGAGATAAAACCAGGAAATCTGTACAGGACATAAAGTGTCATCTCATGTCATCTCACAGATTTCATGTCCTAGAGAACCATCAGGAGTTGTGTCTGGATTGGTGGGTGGCCGGTGCGGCGGGGTGGGGCGTCCTGCTCTGCCCCCATTGCCTGGGCCCTGCTTTATGCCTGGTTGGGCCACTAACCAGCTCTAGTAAAGGAGACCAGGGAGGACCTGGTGATGACAGATGAGTTCCAGGGAGGCAAAGGGTATGAGACACATCTCCCCAACCCCTGCCCCTGCCCTGAACTCTGGGCCCCCAAGTTGGAGTATGACAGCTGCCATGGTGAGGACACCGTAAGGTGCGCAGGTACTTTCCTGCCACGCCTCCTTATCCTCACACCGTCTCAAAGCAGGCGGTAGCGTGCTCTTTCGTGGGGGGGGTGGGGAAACTGAGGCTCTCTTGCTGAAGGTCAGCTGCATTGTTTAAGCAGGCAAACTGGAATTCTAGCCGAGGTCCCTTGCCTGGCTCATCCCAGAGGTGAATCTCCCTCCAGATGCTCTGGGAGGATGACTCCCGCTGGGCTGAGCACTGCCTGTCCTAGCTCCTGGCAGGGGGCAGCAGCTCTGGAGGATGAAGTCCCCCTCCTCACCACCCCCGCCCGGCCCTTGGCTGGCTTTCCTTAGGCAGAAAGTTGCTTCATGCTCCCATGCTTCCACCCAGACCCAGGGTCAAACCAGAACTGTTTCGGCGCAAGTGGACTTTGCAAATCCAGCCCCACGTGGGCAGAGGGGACGCACACCTGACCCTGCGCAGCCCAGGACTGCATCCTGTGCCCACAGGATCCCCTTGGCGAGGGTATGACCCCCAGGGTCACAGAGAAGACACTGAGGCTCGCGGGATGAGGGACCAGCCCAAGGTCACACACAGCCAGGGAGCAGCAGAGCCGGTGCTCGTGGGGAGACCCTAGAAGGTGCAGCCTAGGACCCCACCCGCACCCTGGCCCCTGGGGGAGGCGGCGGCTGAGTTACCTGGGGACGCCGCCGCGGAGCGTGGTGCCGGCTTGCCTTGGTCCTGTGCCCGCGCGCTCCCAGCAGGGATGGAGAGGACAGCCCATGCCCCAAGCCCCAGCCTCGCACTCACTTCCTGGTCTCCGCCCCCCGACTCGCTCCTCCTCGCTCTCCACCGCCTTCCTTTCCTTTCCTTTCTCTCCAAGTCTCTCTCCCCATTCTCTCCCCCAACCACTGCATGCACAGCGCTCCCGCGCACTTTGCTCCTCTCGCCGTCCACACTCAGTGGCCTTCTCCCACGCTCTCACCCACTCTCTCTTTTCCTTTTCCTTGGACCTTCTTTCCTTCCCTCGCCGGCTCTGACACTTCCCCCTTCCTCTTTCTTTCTGTCGCATTGCCCACCCTTCCTCTCGCTTTTTTCCCTAGCTCCTGCCCTCTAACCCCCACAGCCAGGCCTGGCACCCAGCATCCAGCTGCGCCGTAATTGGCTGAGTGGAAGGGGACTCCCAGCTGTGGCCCAGCACCTGCCTCCACCCACAGCTGGAGGGTTGGCCCTGGGGGGACTAGATCACAGGATTGGGTGGCACCCCCTCACCTTGGGTGCCCAGCTCCCAGCCACCTGGAATCAGGCTAGAAGAGAAAGAACTAGTTTCCAGGGAAAAGCTTTGATCATTCTGAGGTCAGTGGAACTTCAGCAAGTAGAACAGGTTTGTCCTAGTTGAAGGAAGGGATGGAGAGAGAGGCAGGGAAGAGGGTCTTGGGAAAGGGGCTTTTTGGGTAGAGGAAATAACACCCATCTTCCAGAGGAGAAAATGGAGGCTCATTTGGGAAAACCTAGCTTATGAATACCAAGACGTCTAGGCTGCTGTGTGAACCCCACAGGCCTCAGTGGCAGGGGTCTGGTGGGCAGGATGGCCACGGATGTTGTGTGAAGCCTGGGGTTGCTCGCCTAGTGGGGTGGCAGAGGTGCTGCCCCTCAGTTGCTTGGGGAACGTGATACATTTAGGGGGGTTTCTGGAGAAGCTTAACAAAAGGTGAGTGAAAGGGGACTAGTTCAGCTGACTGTAAATTTCAGATGCTCACAGTGATCGACATATCTGCCTAAGCCATTCTGTTCCCATGGACCCAGTCCTGTGCTATGTACCGAGGCACAGAGACTAAGGTCATGGCTCTCTAGAGCTCAGAGGCCACAGCTTCGAGGTGAGGCTGTGGTGGTCTGTGTGTCCAAGTCAGCAGCATCTCGGAATGACATCAAGAGCCTCCAAGCTGGTCTCCCAGATTCCGCTCTTGCAATTCACAAAGCAATGTCCCCTGCTGAAAACCGTCTCTTGACTTCCTGTTGTAGTTAGAAAAAAATCAGGACACCCCACAGCACCCTCAACATGGTCTGGCCACAGCTCACCTCTCCGATCTCTTATCTTACAACCCCTGCCTCCCTCAGCTGTGCCGACCTCTGCCCTGAGCCCCAAGCAGGCCAGGCTGGACCACAGCACAGGCAGTTTGCACTGGCTGCCCCCTGCCGGGGCGCCCCGCCCCCACATCTTCCTACAGCAGCTCCACAGTCAGTGAGACCTGATCATCTTGCCAAGGGCCTCCTTTGCCACAGTGTTTTCCAAATCATCCGTTTTTATTGTAATGGAAACACTTATTGCCATCTAAAATTATCTTGTTTATATGCTTATTGTCTGCCATACTGCACCAGAGTATAACCACGGAAAGACAAGGAACCTTGTTTGTATTATTCCCTGTGTCTCCCTCGAGCCTGGAACAGTACCCGGCATGTAGTAATAAATGCCCGATAAATGCGGGTTGAATGAGTGAATGAGTGATGCTGTAATGAAGCGTGTGAGAAAAAGAAAAAGTTGATTGACCCTGCAGGGGGAAAAAGAACTTCCTCAGAGAGGAGTGATTTTAGAGCCAGGCCTTGAAAGGAGAAGCCATATTCCACAAGGTGGAGAAGAGTGCTGGCTGGCGTAGCTCAGTGGATTGAGCTCAGTGGTTTGAGCACCAGCCTGCAAACCAAAGGGTCATCAGTTCGATTTCCCAGTCAGGGCACATGTCTAGGTTGCTGCCCAGGTCCTGGCCAGGTCTCCAGTGGGTGGTGCGCGAGTGTCAACCATACATTGATATTTCTCTCTCCTTCTCCCTCCCTTCCCTTCTCTCTAAAAATAAAAGTAAATAAAATAAAATCTTAAAAAAAAATAAACAAGGTGGAGAAGAAGAGAAGGGCCCAGAGCATGAAACAGCCTGGTCCGGCTGGGGACGCGGCCCGGCAGCAGCCTGGGGGACCGGTGGGGGGCTGTGAGGACACGACAGGGACGGGAGTTTGGACCTGATCTTATGAGCAGTGGGGTCTCAGGCTTTCAGGCTGCGTGTCTGGAAAGGCTAGGAGGCATATCCTGGAAGAGAGGAGCCTGCAGTGACCTTCGTCCCTGTGAAGGGCATTCTGGGCAGAGGGGGCAGACGAGACAGCAGCGCTTGGAGCAGTGGTAGGAACAGAAGGAGGCCTTTGGCTCTGCGAACAATGGTTGTGTTTTGTGCTCACTTCGGCAGCACAGATACTAAAACTGGAATGATACAGAGAAGATTAGCGTAGCCCCTGCGCAAGGATGACATGCGTGTTTGTGGCACATTCCGTATTTTTATAAGTTTTGATGGTGAAAACACAGTAGTAATAAATTTTCATATGCCAAAAAAACAAAAACAAACAAAAAAATAGTTTTCTTTAAGGACTGAAGAGGAAAATGGACTCCGTGTGTGGGGTTACTGTTCACTCCTATTCAGTGTCCCTCCCAGAGAGAGGATGACGTGTCTGTGACCTGTAGGGCCAGTGCTGCATGGGTGGAGGTGATTAGTGTCCCTTCCATAAGGAGGCGCTGGGTCAGCCCATTGTTGCCGTATCCCTTGCCATTCTGCCATGAGCCTGGCTCCGCTCTGGCAGTGTTCCAGGCAGGCTGCTCTGTCACCTTGGGTCCTAGAGTGAAGTCCTCCCAGAAGCCCTCCAGCCCCCAGTGGACATGTAATATGAGTGAAAGATAAATTTGTTGTAAGCTATTTGGACTCCTGGAGTGATTTGATGTCCGCTAATCGCAATCCCTTGGTTTTCCTGACTGAGTCAGGGGTGCAGTCAAGCTGGTTCCAACACTGTCTAGCTGTCACAGATTTTCAAAGGTGACCACACAATTTGGCTCAAACTCTTTCGCGATGCGATAGCACCTGCCAGCAGGGGTGGAGTCTACGGCCCTTTCCCTGGTCTGGGCGGGCCTTGCAGCTTCTTCAACGGATGGAACCAGGTGCCACTTCTGAGGCTAGGCTCTAAGGGGCCTTGGCGCCGCAGCTCCCACTCTCTTGGGGTGACACTCCGAGACCAGCAGGCTGTGAAGATGGCTGGGGTGAGGGGCCACATGGAGAAAGACGACCACTGTATCACCTGTCCCAGCCATGCAAGTGTTTGCCGTGGCAACGCACAGAACTGAGAGAAATGGTGCGTCCTTGCTGTTCTAAGCCAGTACATTTGGGAGGTGGTTCGCTACAAAGCAACGGGCAACTAGATAAGGGGCCTTAGGAGGAATTGGTTCATGTCTCCAAGCCCATTTCTTTGACCAAGAAATGTGCAACACAGTGATGTCTGCCCCAGAGAACTTGGATGGGGCTCCGGTGAAAAAAAAGGGGGATACCAAATTCACTTACTCCCTCAACAGTGTCTACTGGACCTAGTCTGTGTTGGTCACAGTGATGAACAGGACAGGATCTGACGTACTGGAGGGGTGAGAAAGATGATAAGCAAGCCAGAGAACTTCCGCGGGAGAGAACAGCTGCGAGAAGAGCGAGCAGGGGCGTGTAACTGGGGGTCACTGGGGGCCACGCGTTATGACAGATGGAGAAGGGCTTCCTGAGCACGTGGCTCTAAGCTGAGTCGGGCGATGAGGAGGAGGGGGAGCTGCAGCCCGTGTAGAAGGAGAAGTCAACGCAGGTGCTCCGAGATGGGGGAAAGCTTGGCATTGGCAAGGGACAGGAGGAGGTCACTGTGGCCGAGTGTTTGAGGGAGACGGACAGCAGTCAGTGTTGGTGCAAGGTCATGGGGACGCACGTGGATTTCACCCGAAATGAAGTGGAGCCACTGGAGAGTGTTACCAGGGAAGTGAGCTCCCCTGTCCACCGTAAGGCAAGTTATTGCTGGAGGCTGTCCATGGCCAGTCACCCAACAGATTGGGATGATGGTGGTGACCCACTTCCAGCTCCAAATGATCCGGTTCTGTACTAGATTTGAAAACTACTAAGCACTTTGACCATGTGAAGAGCCTTCGTCACTAATAGGCTCCCCATCTTGCAAGAGGGCTTTGGGGTTGGCTGGCCCCAGATTCCTTACTGCTCTTACTGTGTGGTGAGAGCTCTTTGAAAGGGAGCCAGAAGAAGCTTTTCGTTCTAAGGAAACCCAAACCGCTTTTTGACTGAAACAGAAAAAAAAAAAAAAGTGCTCTCTTCGGATGAGTAATCTTGGCCAAATGCGACAGTTTAAGATTGAAAAAAACCCAACAAGATTGCAATAATTAAGATAATGATATGGGATAGTGATAGCATTTACTGGAGTGGTGTGTGGAAAATTCCAATGAAACCCACAGTTTTTTATTAACCATTGGTTATTCCTGGTCTGTGCCCTGGCCTTCTCCAGGGGTGGCTCTGGGTTTGTGGTGGGGCACGTGAGATGTGGCTAGGGTGTGTAGGATGTAGAGTTTCCTGGCCACCACATACTCTGAGTCTTTAGAGAGACATTGGACAGGCCTCAGGCTGGGCCTCCCCGCTTTGTTGCAGCAGGCTCATGCTCCTCCAGGGCTACTGCACAGAGCCCAGGCCTGACTGTGTCCCCGTGTCTCCAAGGTGACACAATGTCTAGTTCTGGCTCACCGGATAGGAAGGAACACAGTTTATTGAACACCTGCCATCTTCTGTGTACTGTGCTGGGTTCTTTGTATACCTCATCTCAAGTTGTTCTCACCTAGCCCTGTGAGGCAAATGCTGTTATTTCCCCTCAGGTTACAGATGAGGAAACCGAGGCCCAGAAAGCCAGAATTTTCTCCAAGGTCCCACAGCTACCTGGGCGGTGGATCCACTTGACCAGCTCCAGCCCCTGCTTTTCAGCACTGTGCTCTCCTGGCCCCTCCCTTGGCAAAATAGACGGTTCTGTTGGAACCCAGCTTCAGAAATGATGCATTCAGCCCAGGCCTCTGGCCAGGCTTCAGATTTTGGACTTGTTAGCCTACTTAAGGGCATGAGCCAATTCGTTGAAAGAAATCTCTTCCCGTCTGTGCACACACCCCATTGGTCCTGGTTCCCTGAGAAGGCCAGCACACAGAATAGGGACTGTGAGCATCTGCTAATGCAAGAACGGGAGAGATGATTTAGAGCAGCTGGAGGATGCCATTGACTGGCACACGCAGCCCACACTGGGACTCAGGCACAACACCAGAGGCCCAGAATAAAGGAAAAGCCAGGTCCAGGAATCATGCTGGACTGGCCCCCTGGGAACCTGCCTGGGTCATTAATTGGAGTTCCCAGGAGGCAAGGAGTTTGGATGAGAGTCAAGAGGTGAGCCTGGAACCCAGAAAAAGACTCAAACAGCTTAGTGGGGGCAGAGAGAGCTGCTACGTCTGCTGCAGTGATGTCGGACCCCCCTTCCGTTTGCCTTTCACCCACTGGAAAGACTGGAAAGTCAGATACTTGCTTTCTTAGCCTGCATGACAGATAAAATTGTCATGTGACCCAGTTTGACCAATGAGATGACGGGGAAGCCTTCAGGGTATGTGGGAAATCTCCCTCCCATAACAGGCAGAGGAATAAGGCAAGGTGCTCCTGGTGGCCCAGCCTGCTTGTTCTACTACTCCCTTCTTTTGATTTTGTAGCTGAGGCAGCCGCGTTGTGTCCATGAGGGAAAAACCATGGACTGCAGAGAAACTCAGCTTACAAACGCTGTAGGGCTGCTGGGCAAACCCTGGAAACACCTACTTCCCAGCTTTGCCACTGGTGAGATAATGAAACACCCACTGCAAGCCAGGGCTTCTGTGGTTTACAGCCAAACACATCCTGCTTCAAGAAGGAGCTATATGACTGGGCAGAAAATATGACCCTGTCCCTAGTTTGCTGCCTGTTGAAAGTCTGGTGACCTAATATTCGTCTGTTGGGACATTCTCCCTTCATAATGTCTACCTGTTCTCCTGCCAAGCTTAGACAGTACTTTCTCTGGAAACCTGCCTTTAAGTTCCCGGGCGGGGTCACATGTCCCTCAGAGCCCTCTGAGACTAGTGCACATTCACTTGCGTACACATTGTCACTCAGCCTTGTGCTCAATAGAGCACAAGATAGGTGCTCTGTTGGCAAATAGAAAGGGGGAAGAAAGGGAACCCTCGGCAGGTTTCTACTTATGTCTCATTTCCGCAGGCCTACCACATGGCCACCTCGACCTACAAAGGAGGCTTGCAAAGTGACAGCATCGCCCTTCCAGCCTCCACAGAGGAAGGCAGGCCCAGGAGAGGGGGCTGGGCATGGAGTGCTAGGCTGGCCGCCAAGTAGCATCTACCACAGGTGACAAGATATTCTGTTAGGCTCTTAAAATTTTTAACTGTATTATTATTTTTTTTCTAAGTAAACTACTTTCTGCTTATTCTGACAGTCAAAAACCTTGCCCTGACTGGCATGGCTCAGTGGCTTGGGCACCATCCTGCAAAGTGAAAGGTTGCCAGTTTGATTCCCGGTCAGGGCCCATGCCTGGGCTGTGGACCCCATTCCGGTTGGGGTGTGTGCAGGCAGTCGGTCAGTGTTTCTCTTGCACGCTGATGCTTCACTCCCTCTCTTTCTCCTTCCCCTTCCTCGCTCTCCAAAAATAAATAAATAAAATCGTAAAAAAGAAAACCACACAACTAATAAATCTTCTTGTAAAAATTCAAACTATGCGGAGTCAGTTTCCTGAAATCTTATTTCTCCAGAGATAAGCTTATGAATAATTTGATCTGTACGTCATTCAATACTTAAAAATAGTTTAGGCATTTCTCTGTAAAAATGGGATGATATCACACATACTATTCTGTTGACTACTTTTTTTTAAAAGAAAAAAGCATAAGAGTAGTGTGGACATTTCCCTGTATTTATACAGACAGAGATCTAACTTAACCCTCTGAACAGTGTCATTGTTTCTGTATTCATTATCACCACGTTAGTGGCTGAAATCAAAACACATTTATTATCCGATGTTTCTATGAGGCGCCTGGGTAGAGCTTAGCTGGCCCCTCTGCTCAAGGCTGCCCACTAGACTGCGGTCCAGAGGTGGGCAGACTCGACTTCCCTTCTGAAGGCTCAACAGGGAAGGGCCGCTTTCAAGCTCACTCAGTCCTTGACAGGAGTCAGCTCCTTTTGGCTGGCGAGCTCCTCAGTGACTGTGGGCTAGAAGTCAGCCCCAAATCCTCTCCATGGTGATCCTCCCCGCCGTGGCCCCTCGCTTCACCTAAGCCAGCAAGGCAGAGAATCTGACAGCAAGACAAAAGTCAGAGACTTCTGTAATCTAATCAGAAACGTGATAACCACTCAACACTGACGTTAGAAGCAAGCTATAGGTCCCGCCCACACTCCAGGGGAGGGCCTGGCACAGTGGGGTGGACACCAGGAGCCAGCGATCACAGGGCGGCTGTCTGACACGGTGTCGCACTTCCTAACTGTTCTTCTGCTGGTGGGTACCTGGGTTATCTCTAGTTTCTCACCAGTGTAAACCGTGTCATCATCCTTGGACTTGTATCTTCACAGACTGGTCCAGGGGCAAATAGATTCATGGATAAGGGCTCTCCCAAAGCTTGACCGATGTGTGCATTCAGCAGGAGTGTGTGACTGTTGGCTCTTCCCACCCCCTCGCAACACTGAGCACGTAACAATCTGTTAAATATTTTCTAACACGATAGGTGAAAATGCATATCTCTGTGTTCTAGCTTGTAATTCTTTGTTTCTCAGTAGAGTTGAGTATTTTTTCTCATGTTGTCAGCTACTCGTTTTGGTCAGAGTTATTTTGGTTACCAGGAACACAAACTCATTTGAACTAGCTTAATTTTTTTTTAATGGAAGAGGGTAGTTTTTTAATTTTCTTTTTAATTTTTTTTTTTTTGTAAGAACACAGAGTAAGTCTTTTTGCCTTATTCTGTTTCCTAAACATTTTCTTGGCTAATCTTGAACAGTGTTTTCTTTCTAATTAATTTTAATTAATTTGTTCAGATCGTCTTCCAAGCACTAATGGGATTTTTACTGGCATTACAACAAATTAATGGGGTACTTTGAGCAGTGTTCACCTTCCAACCCCAGAAACAGTATCTGTGCTCCCTTTACCGAACCCCCCTTCTTTGTTGCGCTTTACAGAGCTGCGCCCTTTCCTTGCTCTTGGCCTTACCTGCTTGCCTATAGGTTATTCTTGGCATCCTGCCGTGCCTCTTGCTCTTCTTCCATTACAGTGACTCCCTCTTGCTGGCACCTGTGGCAGAGAGAGCCGGCTCTGGACCCCAGGGTCTGGGTGTAAATCCACTCAGGTGTGGGACCTTGAGAAATCCCCTGCCCACCCTGAGTCTCAGTGTGCTGGCCTGAGACAGAGAAGTAGTGTCTGCCCCTGGGCCTACTGTAAACATTAAGCAGGGTATTTTAGTTAAAACTTTTAGAGTGTTGTCTGTACTGTGCAAATATGCCATAAATGTCTGCTATTATAATGACTTAGCGCTATGACTGACATAAATATTTTCTAACTCTGAGCAAGGTACTGTCATGGTGGATGTTATATTATTACTCTATACAAAACCTATTTCTAACCCCCGTCCCCGCGCCCCGTCTCTTTGGTAGCGGGGGGCCTTTCTGCTCACTAAACCCGTGTGTTGAGTACTCAGTGTCTAATGACCTTTCAAATTCTGGGAGGCTCTGCCTTAGACCAGATGGGGACTGGAGCTGGGCAGGGGGCAGGAACGCTTGGGAGAGATCGGGGGGTATAGGGGAAAATGTTCTGGGGGGGAGAGAGAGAGAGAGACCAGGTGAAGGGAGTGCAGGGGAGAGTGAAAGTGTCAAATGTCGTGGGGATTTGGGGGGGAAGCCTGACCCCTTCCTAGCTCCTCCACGGCTACTTTCATGGCTACCATGTGTTTTTTCCCACACCACCAGGCAACTCTTTGACGCCAGCTGGGTGTCGTACAATTCAACTCAACTCTTACACTATAACTACCTGGAGACAGTGTCAGATCCCACGGGGTACTCAGGCCTACAAGACTGCCCCCCAAGCACTTCAGATGCCAACAGTAAGTTCAGATTGTCACCCCTGCCTCTGGCTGATCAGGCTATAGATCTAAGGTTCCCATGACCTCCTCATCCAGTTCAATTAATTTGCTAGAGCGCCTCACAGAGCTCAGAGGGACACTTTCCTTACTGCATCAGTGGTTGGTTATAAAGGAGCAGCCGGTCGGAAGAGGTGCATTGGGCAAGGCATGGGGGAAGGGGGTGGAGCCTCTGTGCCCTCTCCCCAGATCTCTATGTGCTCACCAGCCCAGGGCTCTACAAGCCCTGTCCTTTTGGGGTTTTGTGCAGTCGTGGTCAAGTAAGTCACTGACCATTGGCGATCGATTCAACCTCCAGCCCCTCTCCCCTACCTGGAGGTCAGGGGGTGGGACTGAAAGTGCCAACCCTCTAAATCATATGGTTGGCCCCCTGCTGACCAGCCCCCATCTCTAGGGGCTTTCCAAAAGTCACTTTACCAACATGAATTCTTTGTGGTTGAAAGGGGCTTGTTATGATGCTTTTCTGCTCTGAACACTTACATTCCAAAGGTTTTAGATGCTGAGTCAGAAACAGGGACGAAGACCAAATATGTATTTCTTATTATAAATCACAACATCACAGTGGCCAAGCCGGGAAGTTCTGAACCTTCCCCTCTCGGGCCAGACCCTGCCTGGGTCTTTCCTTGGGCACCTTGACCTCCCCCTGAGCTGCACCTGCCTGCTTCCTGCCCAGGCCCCTGAGACCTGAGCCCGCCAGGAAGCCTCGCAGCTCCCTCCCATTCCCAGGGACACTGGCAGAGGGGGTGGGGCCTGGCCTGGCCTGGCCTGGTGGCAGAGTCCCTGGGTCACCTAGAGTCCTGCAGGCCTGGGCACGGGGAGGGAGGCTGGCACCTGGCTCCCTGCCACCTCGCCCTCCCCAGCTGGCTGCTCCAGCAGGCTCAGCACTGCCTCCCCAACCCCGGTGGGCTCACATAGGGCTGGAAGAATGTAAATACCTCTCCCTGCCATTCGGCATCCAGTCCCTCTGATGACACAGTTAATTACCGACTACCCTGTGTATTAATAAGTGTACTCTCTCACTGTTGGCCCCCAAGTGAGTTTCCTGACAGTCCCTGCAGGGCACACTCATTAGAAAGTGTCCTGGAAGGAAGCAGATGGCACCCTCCAACCGGGTCATTAGAGGAGGGTAGTGGAGGGACTTTTTACAGAGGAGTGGGCAGGGGAAGGGAAGGCAGGAGGGACAGCAGAGCCAGCAGCTTCCAGCACCTGCACACAGAGGGCTGGGTGGGGAGAGCTGCCTGGAAGGACCTGCGACCCTCTGGGGAGGGAGGCAGCCTCTCCCCAGAGAAGTGGGGGTCACAGACCCAAGCCCACTGTCCCCTGTCTTCCTGGCAGCGCTGCCCATTGACTGCGCATGACAGGAAGCCGGAAGGCAAGGGAGCCCTTTGAGACAGTGGGCCTTTGGGCGTTCACAAGGTCTGCAGGGACAGGGAGAGGCATCGACCACCGCGGGGGCCGCAGGACAGCCTCTGGAAGAACTATGGCCAACACGTGCAGACTGACTACGTGCCAGGCCCCTTGTAAGCCCTTCATTTGTGTTCATTTACCTAATCCCCACCACGGCTCTCCGAGGCAGGTGCTATCACTGCCAGCATTCTTATTTCCCTCATAGGGAAACTGAGGCGCAGAGAGGTTAGGTCCTTGCTCCAGGTCTCCCAGCTACTGAGAGGCAGAGCTAGGACGTGGATCGGGCAGCCTGCTAAGGTCTGGGGCACTCACTGCTCTGTCCCCCACCGCCATTGGGGCCCCAGAGGAGCTGCCTGGCTTCCAAAATGGCTCTGCACTGAAATGCCCTGGGGTGGGGAGGGACCCAAATACTACGCAGGACTTCTAGTGGGATAGGGTCACACTCAGTAACTTTACTCAGGAGTGAGCCAATGACAAGTGTCCAGCCAGCACAAATGAAAAGAGCCACCAGGTTGCCTGCATTGGCTGATGGCCTGAGGTCCCCCGAGTGTGTTTCAATCAGCATTTCAGCTGCCCAGGGCCCCAGCGAGAGCCCTGGACCCCCAGCACACAGCTGTGGAGTTGTTCTCTGTCCCCAGGCCAGACAGGCAGCTGTTCTCCTGGATGTGAGTCTCAGCTCTGTCATTTACCAGCAGGCCTGGTCACTGTAACAAAATACCACAGACCAGGGGGCTTAAATATCAGACCTTATTTCTCACAGCTTGGAGCCTGGTGCCAGCATGGTCAGGTTCTCTCTTCCTGGCTTGAACAGGAAGCTTAAAAAAATTGGTCCTTCTGATAAATTCTCTAAAGAGTTCTCTCAAAACCTGGACCTGGTGCCCAGGTTTTTCCAAATCTCTTTTCCCACATTTTAATCCTGCCTCACATCTTACCAGGAAAAGCGTGAGAGCCCCCCTGCCTGATTCTACTCCAGCCCAGCTCCAAAGAATGGGGTCTTCCCTTCTAAACTCAGCACACAGGACGCCCGTCCCCAGGGAGCCCCCAGGTGCAACTCCACATGAGCGTCTGCACTGGCTAAGCTGTCGGTGACCTTCCCCTTGAGGTCTATTTCCGAGCAGAGTCAGGGGTTTGCTCCGATTGGATAAGCATGGAAGGCGGGGAGCCCTGGGATTTCTCATTTCTCTTCCCTCCCTGATCAGTAAGCCAGAACACGGCTGGGCCTATTTCGGGGTTGCTGCCAGGGCTTTGGAGGAAAAGCTCAGCCCCAGGGCTGGCTGTCGCCTCTGGCCCAGCCACATTGCTGTCCTTGTTAGCAGATTGTGGTTTCTGATCCCAGGACCTCAAGCACTCCTGGGCCAGCCTGTGTGAAAGCTATTGGTAGACCTCAGAGTTACCTGCTCACAGGCAGACAGCCAAGGCCCCCAGCTCCCTCCCTTCTTGCATGGGCTACAAAAGCGAGGCCAGCTCTTGCAAGGCCAAGAAATGATAAATGTCTGGAGAGGTGAAGTCTGATATGAGGCCTAGATGATAAGAAATCAGTGGTAGAGAAATGGAGGGAGGGAGGTGAACATTCCAACAAAAGGAACAGCAAGTGCAAAGGTCCTGGGGCAGGAGTGAGCTTGAGGAGTTCCAAAGCAGAATGAAGGCCATGTGGTGGGAGTGAGGGAGGGAGAGACCAGGAGGAGGGGTGGGCTGGGAAGCCGCCATGCTTTGCAATGCAGCTGCTGCACGAAGCCTCCTCTCCCCATCTCCTACCTCCTCAAATTCAGAAGAGATTTCTTGGCTCTAAATCCCTCCCCGTCTGAACTGCACTCCCTCACAAACACCACGTACTTTGTGTCTGACCCAGCAGTTATTTACGGGCACTCTGAGAGCCCCTGGACGGCAGGGACAGCCATATTTTTTCAGCTCTGTGTCTCAGGGCCCAGAGACAGTGTGGCACACGAAAGGTCTCAGGATTGACTGACCGACTTACTGAGCTGCCACAGCAGGGCCGAGCAGGTAAACGATGGAGGGCCCAGTGTAGAGAAGCACTAACTAACGTTTCCAGCTCTCATGTAAATCTTGTACTCGCCAAATGGTCACTTTGGAACTCTATCTTTGCTGTTTTGAGTATTTTTCAAGCTGTGTCTGCCTCACCTAGGCTGTGAACCCCAAGTGGGCAGGGAGGCACTGTAGACCAGCGGCTAGGAGGATGGGCCTGGACTCAGACCGAGGTCACATCCCCGTTTGCTGCTCATTGTGGGCCTGTGGCATGGGCAGGTGTCACCGTTTGCTCCTGTTGTTTTCTTAGCCCGCAAATAGAGGGTGAGGAGAGAGCCCGCCTCATTGAGTTGCTATGAAAATTGAATTGCAAGAGTCCATGTGATACTATTAGAGCTGAGCCTGGGCGATGGTCAATGCTCAGTGGATGCGAGCAACTTATTTCTCTTGTTCTGTGAGCCACAGCATCCCACTCGCCTGGCGCGAATGCCCCCTGGTCAGTGCTCAGTGAGAACCTGCTGGTTGAGGAGAGAATAGGTAACACCCCCGCTCGCCGTCACATTGTAGCTCTGCGAGATGGGAAAGCCGGATTCTTGTCCCTGTTTACCAAGAAGGAAACAGAGGCCCCGCGTGGGAGAGCAGCCCACCTGGGGCACACAGCAAGTTGTGGCAGAAGCAGGAGCCATGCTCTAGGCTCCCGACTCCTGGTCCGATCTCCATACCTACCTGTTCAGGGGATGGATGTGGCCCTGGGGAAAGCCGGCCGAGGGGAGCCCTCAGCCAATCAGCGGCAGAGCGCGAAGGACTCTGGCTGTCTCCTCCTTCCGGGTCAATGCCGCAGCTCTAATGCTTATCAAGATGTCCCTTCCCCACAGTCCTTGCTGGGCATAGAGTCAGCTGAGCGATCAGAAGGTGTCTAGCCCTGTTACAGATGTCCTTGGAGACAGTGAGACTGGGAGGGGTGCAGGCGCCAGGTCAGGAAGCGCGCCATACTGAGACCCAGGTCCTCTGTGTCCTCTGGGTCCCCTGTGTGCCCTGCCCAGGCTGTGGCTCCAGCCTCCCCTGCACGGGTGGGCTTCTGCAATACAGATCTAACCGCATGTCCCCTCTGCGCACAGAGCTTCTGGGCTCCCTACTGCCCTAGACCCTCAAGGCCCTTCTTGTTTGCATCTCTCTGAAGCTCCCTCATCTCCTTGTTGGTTTGCTTCCCGTCTGTCTCCCTTCCCCACACTTTAAACACTGAGTCTCACTCACTCCGGTGTCTGCAGCGCCTCACGCAGCTCTTGGACTCTTTGGTGTTCAATGCGTATTCCTCGAATGAAAGAATAAATGATTGAATAAAGGGATGAGCTGACCCTGGTTGCCCCTCCAGCCATGTCTCGTAGCAGCGTCCCTACTCTGTCCCCGTCCCAGACTTCATGTTCCCACAGTCCCGGGCCCCTCACAACTCCCATAACATCTCTTTGTGCCTCTGTGCCTTTGCGCCCGCCGTTCTCTGCCTGGGATGCCGTTTCCTGGCTCCCTGACTTTGTCCTGTTCACCCATCAGGCCTCAGCTCTCCGCTGACCTCTCCTCGCCCTGTCTCCAGCTTCAGGGACCTCCGCCACCGTTGCTCCGCCTCTTTCTTACGGCTCTGGGAATTAGTGATATCCTGGACCATGAGCTCCTTAGGGATATAATGTCTTGCTTTTCTTCTGAGCCCCAGAGCCTCGTCAGGGCCTAGGACACAGCAGACACTTAGAAAGCACTTTCTGAAAGGTGAATGAATTTAATCCTCACATACCCTAAGGGTTAGGGGTCCTTTGTGCTTGGGAAATGTGCTTACGGGGCAGTGAAGGTGCTGAGTGATCCCAGGTGTGGGGACGGGTGGTCCAGAACTTAGGCCGCGGAGCCCGGCAGACCTGGGTGTGAATCTCGGCCCTGCCACCTACCAACCGAGACACAGGATCGGGTCTCCATTTTTCCACTTGGAAAATGGGGATAATAATAGGACCTCCTTCCCAGGGATGCTGCGGCATTTCAACCGGACAATTCCTATAAAACACTTGAGAAACAGCCTGGCATGCAGTCGTGCTCAATAAATGCCTGCTGCTGCTGCTGTCACCTTGACCCCGCGTCCTGCGATACATGGAGTCAGCTTTGCCAGGGAATAGAAAGCGATGACCTGAAGCCAGATTGGTTTTTGACCTTTGGATGCAAAGATAAAGGTCAGTGACATTGGAGATAAACTCTGCCGATGGCTTTGATTTAAGGGCTGGCAAGTTAGGAGCTCTGACCCTGGAAGGAAGTTGGGAGAAATAAAGTCGTCGCCACAGGGCTTTCCTCAGCCTGGTCTGAAGGAGGCCCCACCGTGCAGCAGCACAGATGGGACCACCTCTCGGATCAAGACCAACGGACTCACTGAGCAAAACAGAGGCCTTTCCTGGAGTCAGGAAAATCTGCTTTGTGACCACTTGCTCTGTGGCTGGAGTTTTCAGATACAGCAGCTTTCTTGACTTTCCCCACCTTTCAGGGAGTCAAGGAAGCTGTGGAGAGGACTGCTGGCTCTCGCCGTACAGCACGCAGACACCCCAGCGATCCTGGCAGGTGTGCGGCAGCCATGTGTGGACTGGGGGTCAAGAGCGTGTGAGTGGAAGTGCTGTGGGTCACTTCTGGGCTGAGGCAACCCAGAGCCAGGATTCCTCCTGCATTCCTCTCATTCCCATGCCCTGGTGACCCCTGGTGACAGAGTAGGGACGCTGCTAGGAGACATAGCTGGAGGGGCAACCAGGGTCAGCTCATCCCTTTATTCAGTCATTTATTCTTTCATTCGGGGGCACGTGCTCTAGGTGACATAATTGCAGGACATAGCAGTGCTGTGCCAGAATTAACCTCTGTTACACTGGGGTGCGTTGTCACTGCAGCAGGGCCTCGCCGAATCCAGACGAATGGAGGGATTTTTCTTTTCCAGATGAGCAAACATAAACTTCTGGACTTGAAGTGACCTGCTCAAGGACATCCACCTCGGAAATGGCAGAGCGTGGAATGTGCTGTTGACAGTTGGACTTGTGTACTTCTAGGGCGCATTTCAGACCAGAGTTCTGAGCTTCTCTTGAAGGCCAGGGAAGCTCAGGACCCGAAGTCGGGACAAGCTCAGAGAAGCACATCAAGAGGCCTTGGGCAGCAGCCACAGGACACGAGGAACCTGGGCAGGTCCATGAGATCATATGAGCAAGTGCGAGGCCCCAGCCTTAGCCTAGAAAGTTCTGGGGCTCTGGCCAGAAGCTCAGGACCCAGGCAAGAAGGAGCTTTAGGGGGAGTCCATGGGTGCTCCTAGGGGAACAGAGCAGGTTCGCATCTGGCTGAACGATGAGCTCAGCCCCTCTCTCTCCCGAACAAAAAAGAGGGCATGTACACACATGGTAAGAGGGTAGCCCCCTACGAGCCAGGGACAGAGGCCTTGCCAGAACCCGACCATATTGGCCTCTTGGTCTTGGCCTTTCAGCCTCCAGAACTGTGAGGAACTGAGTTTCTGCGGTTGAAGCCATCTAGTCTCTGATGTTTTGCTGTAGCAGCCTGAGCTGACTAAGAGCAGCCCCCGCCTGCCCGCAGCACAGGGAAGGGAATGGAGTGGGAAGCCCCATTTACTGAGCTCCCGCTGTTCGCTGCGTGCCGACCCACCCACCAGGCACACAGGCTCAGCACCCAGGGCCCACGGTACTTTTAGAGGCCCACAGAAATATTTTAGTTTCTTTCGAAATCGTAAGATAAAAAATGAAAAACAATTTCCCATAAAAAAAGGAAATTTCTAGGGCCCGCACAATTCTATTATGGTGGGAGGAACCCACTAAAGCAAAAGTTCCTAGGGCCCACGCCAGGCACACGCAGCGCTGTGCGTGCCTGGCCCTGGTGAGGCTCCCTGTGTGCAGGTCAGCGGACCACGGCCACAGGCCAGATTGGTGTGCTGCCTGCTTCTGTAAATACGTGTTGTCTATACCTACTTGTGCACTTCAAAGGCAGTTGAGAAGATGTGGCAGAGACCTCATGGTCCACAAAGTGAAAACATTCATTATCTATCTGGCCCTGTGCCCAAAAGAAAAACGTGCTAACTCTGGCTATGTGGCTCTCCTGGAGTTAATCCATGCCCTGGGGGACAGAAGTTTATCCTGTGAGTATGGCTAAGCGACTGGCTGAAGATCCTGTAGATTTCCAGTGAGCGCTCTGAGGCTTCACAGAAACTCCGTGTTCTTTCTACCGCCGCCGCCACCAGCTGGGATGTTGGACCTGCTTCCTCCCCTCTGTTCTCCCTACATGTACCAAGTGAATTGGCAGCATTTAAGCAAAACTTGTTACCCTGTTTAGTTCAACCCAAGCAGTGTTTTCTGGGCCCGGCCTTCCCTGGGCTCCGCGGCATTGGAGCGAAGATGCACACAGCGCAGTCAGCGGGGGCGGCTGGGCTGGGGTGGGCGTTCGCTGGAGCTTGCTGGGCAAAACCTCACTGGGCACGCAGGGGCCACTCCCTGAGCCTCAGTTTGGTCTGCCGTCCTTAAGAGTGGGGCTCCGGAGGCAGCGGGTCGGACTCTGAGTCCTGCCCCGCAGCGAAATCTCTTTGCCCTGGTCCTTGTCTATGAACTTGGGAATCTGATAGTTTCTTCCTCATAGGGTGGTTGTGAGAAGCACGAAAGTTAAACATGTAGATGCCATAGGACAGAGCCTGGCACAGAGTGAAATCTTACTGGTTGTTGGTTATCATTGTTGCTGTTTCTTCATTATATGCCAGGATCGCTCGATTACTGGGTTTGGTGAGATGGCGTCACACCGGGGCTGCTGGAGACTTGGAATTAGTCCCAGCTGTCTCTGACTTGCCACACGACCTTAGACGGGTTGCTTTCTCTTTCCAACCTCAGCTTACCCAGCATTAATTGTCCCTTTTTCTGGAGCTTTCTTACTGCTTTCTCCTCTCCGGGCATTGTTTCCTTCAAGGCCTGCCCAGGGAGGTGCCTGCCCTGGCTTCACTGGCCAGGTGGCAAACATCGCCCTTGTCTGCCTGCCAGTGACTCAGGTGGTGAGGTCCTGGGAAAGGTCAGAATCCAGGGGCAGAGTCTACTGGCCTAGAAAGGTAAGAAAGGAAATGTGAAAAGCCTGTCGTTGCCCCAACGTGTGTCCGTTTGCCGAGAGTATCAAGACAGGCCCTAGAGGAGAAAACAGAGCCCTGGAGATGAACTCTTTACTTGACACAGAAGGGGAGCCAGGGAGACCAAGTGCGTCCCATCTCACAGGTGCGCCCGACTCTAGAGTTTACAAAGCACATCAGCAGTCCCTGTGGCTGCACGAAAGAGGTTCCTTCGCCTGCATGCATCCCAGTCCCATCGAACGTGAACAGGAGTTTGCAACCAAGCAAGTAAGGGTTCGAGGAAATGGTAACAAGCCTGGAGTTGTAGGTTAGCCGGTGCTCAAAGACCTGGCTCCCCAGTGGCCCCCGTGGGTACATTTTATATACAGGAAAAACTGCCAGTTGTGGTGGCTAAGGGAGATAGGGTCATGGGCTCTGTGGACTGGTCGGGGCCAGGGCCGTCGATCACTGTGTCGGTGCCGATGTCAGCCACCACATCTTTGTGTCTGGCCTTGAGAGGGTATGGTCCACAGGTAGGGTCTTTTGGCTTTCACGGGCCTGGGGCTGAAATACAGCTGAACTCAAGATGTTATCTGTAGCTTGATGGAAACTCTGTTTCTGCGGTCAACAGACCTGAGGCTTTTCTCCTGAGGCTGCTCGATGCTGACCAGGGCCTGATGTCCTGAGGCCTGAGTGATTAAGGAAGTGGACGTGCAGGGGAGAAGGGGGCAGTGGGGTCCAGGGACTGGGTGAGACCATTTTGAATCAAAAGGAAAGGAAAGAGAAAAAGTCATATGAAAGAAATGCAGTTTCTGCATAATAACATCAGGACACTTCCTTTCTCAAAACCCTCCAAGGTCCCTCCTACGCAGTTGGAACAAAACCTGAGCCCCGCTCTCTGGCTTCTGTCCCCCAGCACCAACCTCTCGCCCACCTCCCCCGCCCATCTCCTTCCTGCCCATGCCTCTCCTACCACCCTCCAGCCACTCTGGCCTCCTGTCTGTTTTCCTGAAAAGTCAAGTTTATTCCCACCACCTTTGCTGTTATTTCTGCCTGGAATGTTCTCTGCTGTTCTTATAATGCTGGTTCTTTGTCATTCTCTAGATTCTCATCTGGAAAGTCACCTTTTTGGGAAGCCTGCCCCAGCTGCCTTTTCAGGTAGCTTCCCCAGATACCCCTGACCTTATCCTTTGGGGCACTTTTATTCTGGGAGTCTCCTGTGTGTTTGCTGTCTGTGAGATCCGTAGGGCCAGGGACCTGCCTGTCTGGGCCCTGCTGAACCCACAGGGCCAGGGCAGTGCCTGGAGTGCAGGAATCTCTCAGGGACACTTGCCAGAGGACTGAGTGAGTGACTCTCACAGGCAGCTGAGAACTGGACCTTTCATTTTCTTTGAAGGGAGGCCGGAGGCCTGCGGGTGTGTATGCGCGAGCGTGTGTGCCCAGAGCTCCAAGCAGAGCAGAGACCAGAGGCCTGCAGGCTCCTAATTTATAGGAGATTCAGGGTGGGAAGACAGTGGACGTAGAAGGGCGGCACAGACTGTCAGGGAAGGAAAGAGGCAGGAAAAGGCACCAGTGACCTAGCATCTAAGGGGCAGTGTGGCCCGTGAGAGGCTCCTCGTGGTGGGATTTTAGGATAACGTTCAGGATGAAGCTGCTGCCAGTGCTGTGCGACTGGCAGTAACCGCCCGCCATTGCCTGATGCTTTCAGTGAAAGCTTGTTACACGCAGGACCTAGTGTGCGTGGTAATTTGGGGGAGTCATCAGGCGGGTGTACCAGGGAGGCCTGGGAAGCAGAGATAACTTAGAGGGTAAGAACTCAGAGGAAGTAAGTTATAAGAGCAAAGACTGGCCAGAAGAGCTGTGTATATCTAGAATGGGATGTGAGCTATTTTAATTTAAAAATCCAAGAATAGGCCTGTCTCCACAGCCCGGAGGCTTAAGGGTCTCCAGAGGCTGCCACTTGACTTTATTTGGACTCTGTGGAGAGTCCTTTACAGCTTGGGCTAACCGCTGACCCACGTTGAGACAGAATGGCATCCTCGCTGCACTGGGAGGAACTGTCTCAGGCTGGGCACACCCTCAGAACACAGCCCAAAGACGATGGAAGCGCACAAAAGGTCTGAAGTTAGCCCGACAACTTTTGGGGTGTGAGGCCTCTGTTTGAGGGTGGGTGTTGCAGGGTGCCCAGGCCCCTGCAGCACTGAGGACTTTTCAGAGTTTCCCCCGCCAAGCAAATCCCCTGTGGCATATGGACTCGAGGCAAGACAGATGCAGGTGGCTCACCTCCAGGGCACGTGAGAATACAGCGTAGAGAGCTGTGGGAGGGCGCACATGCCCTAGGAGGTGTAAGGGTAAAAGCCATCAGCTCTGCCTTGAGGCCTCCTGAGAAGCTCTGCAGAAGACGTGGCCCTTTAGTTGGGCCTCGAAGGATGAAGAGTTCATTAGGTGGTAAAGATGACCGGGGGATTCTTAGGTAGAAGGAAGTATGTGAAGTAGGACTGAGAGAAGGATGACACAGAATTTTACTGCTTACAATGAGTGTTTAAATCTCTTTTCTCATGTGTTTCTATTTCCTGTTAAGAATGAGAAATGTATTCAAATTTATGCTAATTGCACACCCTGCTCTCAGAATAGAAAAAGTCGTAGGCCGAGGCTGCAGAGCTGTCGCTCCTGTAGGAACCCCTTGCCTTGAGAGATGAGTCTGGCTTCCAAGGAGGACGTCCAGACCCAGGCTTCTTATGCCCCTCCTGGGATGACCGCATGCTGCAAGCACGTCACAGACCATGCTGTCACATGGGCTGTGGCTCAGTGCCTGACCCTGGCACTGGGGGGATGGTATGGCCTTGGGCAAGCCTGTGCCTGATCTCAGCTTTAGTTTCCAAAGTCTAAAATGGACTTACAGATTTGTCCTCCTGTTGCTTTGTCTCCTGGGGGGCTGAGCATTTGAACTATCCCCTTGGTAGTTTGCCTTGTGGACCCCTCAGGCAGCATCTTACCTGTTCTAGAAGCTACCTGGCTGTCTGGCCCAAAGCACAAGGTCACTTTGATCCCTGATTCACTCAGCTGCTAAAAAGTCCTTCCAATAAGAAAGAGTGAGCGAGCACACCCATCCTCCCTCCCACACCCACCCTCCCTCCTCAGGGCTTGAGTGCTTAAATTAGCTTCCTGGTAACTTCTCACCCACAGTCAACAGCCCTCGCTGCTTCGTCAGCCAGGGGTTCCCATCGCCCTGGCTTCAGGGTGGTGCCCAGGATGGTGCCGCCCCCCTCTCACCCACGCCGAGCAGGGCGAGCCGTCCCTTCTGTGGATCTGGCAAGCTGTGAATTGTCCAGAACCGGTGTTGGAACCCTGGCTCGGCTGTGCCGCCTTAGGCAAGGCCACTAAGCTCCCTGAGCCTCAGTGTCCGAATCATTTAAATGGGGATGACAACATCAACCTCACAGAATCATGATGAAGAAGACATTAAATAAGATAGTAAGTACAAAGTGGCAGGTTGTGACAACTATGTATTTGGTCTTTGTCCATGGTGTTTCCTGGCACAACAGCTCCTAAAACCCTTGGAATCTCTGGGAGTTATAAGACAGTCTTTTGTATGCTAATGAGATAAGGGGTAGCTAGGGGTCCCTAAATAGCTTCAGGATGGGGGCTGGTTGTTGGAAAGACCAAGCCATCACTAGAGAGCTGGAACTTTCAGCCCCACCCCCACCTCTTGTGGAGTTCAGGGGCTGGAGATTGAGTTAATCACTAATGGCCAGGGATTTATGTCTAAGGAACAAAAAAATCTCCATGGAAACCCCCAGGCAATGGGGTTCAGAGAACTTCCAGGTTGGTGAACACATGGGGGTGCTGGGAGGGTGGTGCATCTGGAGGGGGCATGGAAACTCTGTGTCCCCCCGCACACCTTGCCCTGCACCCCTTCCATCTGGCGGTTTGTGAGGTGTAGCCTTTATAATAAACTGGGAATATTAATAGTAAGTAAAACACTTACCTGAATTCTGTGAGTCATTCTGGCAAATTATTGAACCTGAGGAGGAGGCTGTGGGAAACCCTGAATTTATAGCTGGTGTAGTTGGTCAGTGGCTTGGGTGGCAACCTGGGACTTGCAACTGGTATTTAAAGTGGGGACAGACTTTGGGACAGCTTTGACCCTGAGGGTCTGTACTAACTGCAAGCCATCATCGTCAGCACGTAACTGAGCTGTAGGATACCCAGTGGTGTTCACAGAGAGTTGGACCTAGAACTGTTACTGGCATTGGAAAAGCAGGTTCACAGATACTGGGCGAGGGCTCAGTAAACTGTGCACTTGCAACCTGTGTTTTCTTCTCAAATGCTTGTTGATCAAGGACACTGACTGGGTTTAGTACCTGCCTCAAGGCTCCTGAAGAACTGCCACTTACTGTGTAGTCTCATTTCCTTCTCCCAACATCCCCGTTGGCTTCGCCTGAGGCTTGAAGAGCAGTGGCAGAGCCGGGGCTTCCACCCACTCTTCTGCTACCAAATTCTGGGCTCCCCCTCTGTGGCTCCAGTGGGCAGCCCGCATGGGGGCCAGGGCCCTGGGCCTCTTCGGGGCTCTAGGAAAGATGACCGGGGCACACAGGGTGACCAAGAGGCAATAAGAAGTACATTTTCTGAAAATTTAACAGCCATAATCAAGTGAACTGAAACTCAGTTTGCTTTTTTTATTATTGCCATGTGCCTGCAATTCTGAACAATCTAAGTAATAAAGTATTCCTCCCAGAAAAAATCTTTTGTTGATGTAAGCCCTGAACAATTACAGTGGTTATTGCAGAGAGTTTTAATAATATATGTCAGCTTCCAGTCAGCACATTTTTATTATTTATTCTTTAAAAAATATTACTTTACATGGAATGAATTCTGAGAACTCTACTGTACGGTGAACTCTGCCATAAGCCCTTGTTTTGAGAGTAAGTTCGTAACGGCCTGGGATCATTCAAGGTCGCTTTGGTGGGGGTTTGTGATGCTGTACACACCTGTATTTGAAAAACAGGTTTGAAGCGAGTGAAATCACGGTGAATGCAAAGGCAAAGAAACCAAACTTGAGTTTCCTTACTGTCATTTGCCATGCCTCCTTGGAGTTGTTTTTTCTGTGTTTGAAGTTTAAAACTGTGAAACAAAGTACAAACTGTGAGGTGTATATTTTTGTCTGATAGTTCAAATTCTTGTTTATACATGAAGAACATTGATTTCACTTTAGATCGTTATTTTTTTTTTAGATTATTATAATTTAATACCCACATCGTATAGCAGAGAGGATGCTAGAGAAATGATCCACTCTGGGTGTCACATGGGGGTAGGTGCACCTCTGCTAGAGAACCCACCAGACTGAGCCAGGTCCCTGGGGAGCCGGAGTGGCTTCTGCCTCCCCTCACTCGGTTCAGGACTGTCCAAAGGTCTAGGGGATGGAGCCTGTGTAGTGTGGTCACTTGAAGGGGACAGCAGCTAAGATGGCAGATGAAACACTGGTTTGGGATCCGAAAGAGCAGCTTTAAATTCCCAATAGCTGTGTGGCCTTGAGTAAGTCATCTCACCTCCCAGAGCCTCAGTGTTGTCATCTGTAAAACCAAGATGATCGCAGTACCTACCTGCTGGTTTGGCAGGAGGGCTTAGTGGAATAACGTGGCCAAACTGCCCAAACTTGGTATGCAAGGACCGGTGGCTGCTGTTACGGATATAATTTCTGGATGCTGAGGGTTGGCAGAGAAGAAAAGGCAGAAAGCAAAAAGTCTCCTCACTGTTCTGCCTACCCCGGCCTCACCTGCTCCAGTCTGCCCACCCTTGGAGTGACAGGCTCCCCGTGTCTAACAGGCAAGGAGGGGAGTTCAAGATGGATCACATGGACCCTTCACGTTCTGAGGAGACAGACCCGGACACCAGTTCCCACCGCTGTCCTCTGGGGAGGCTCAGTGGCTGGAAGGACCCAGATGGTTCTTATAACTTGCTTCCTGCTTCGTTACTTTGGTGCATTTTGGGGTCTCACAATGGCTGAGGCTGGAGGGGCAGCTCTCTCATACTTCCCAGACATCAGTGTTTGGAGGACCGTCGAGTGATATTTACCACATCCCGAGTGTCACAAGGGGTTGTTAAGAGCACAGGATCTAAATCTAGGCTGACTAAGTTAGAACCGTCCCTCGACCTCCTACTGTGTGGCCACAGGCGTGTCCCTTGGCTGCACTGGGCCTCTCTGCCCCCATTTGTAAAACGGGTGTAGCGGTGGCCCGCGGCCCGCAGGGCTGTGACAGGCCTTAAGGGGCCGGCCCTCGGACAGGGGCTGGCGTCATGCAATTGCTGGACGCACATTGTTTAATATTTTCTTGAAATCAGCTCACTTTAAATAAAGTTTTAAAAACTAATTCTTCATAACAGCACAGATTGGATATGCTAGTTATACCTTTTTCAAATTCACTTTTGAATAAAAGTATGACTATTAAAATGAAGACACGTTGGGAGGTGGATAAACCCAGTCCCTTCCAGGCCGGACGCAGAGCAGACCCTTCTGGGTAGTTCCTGGGTAACCGATTTGGTGGTTAAGGACACCAGTCTTAGCCAAGGCCCTGCTGGAATTCCCCTCCAGGGCTCCCGGGGTCACACCCTGGCCCCCAGGCGCTGCAGCGGCGAGGCTGCGATTCCCTTTTACGGCAGTCACGAATTTTGGAGCTGTCTTGTCTCACACCTGCCCCTGGTGGGGGAGGCTGTGGAAATCATGCTCCGGCAGATCATTCAAATGTAAAGTGCGTGAGGAGGAGCCAGGAGGTCTGCCTGCATCTGCCAAGATGTTCTGGGAGGGAGGGAGGGCCCCCGGCATGGCTGGGGCTGGGGATGAGGCCCAAGGGGACACAGAGCCGCCCCGACCTGCTCTTCAGTCTGCACCGTACCCTGGACACGCCCGATCTCGCCTGACCTGCTCTTCAGCCCTCTGCCCTCTGCTCTGCTCCTCGGGCGGCAACCTGGTCTCACCCCCTTTTCAGAGAAAATGAGACTCTGCTTCTCCTGTAGAAGCCCCGCAGTGGCTCCCCCACTTCCCACTCCAGTCATCCTGAGAGTGAGGTTTCCAGACCTGCTGCAACAGCTGCACACAAACTTGTTAGAAAAGCAGATTCCTGGCCCCACCCACCCTGGACCTGCCGGCTCAAGAGACTGGGAGGGGGGCGTGGGAGAGGAAGAAACCTTCCTCTACCAGCTGTCTAATGGTGAAATCTACATGAGACCGATGAGATTAACAAGAGAAAATAACCAGATTTGATTACATATCATGCATGGGAACCCCGCGTACCTGAGCGAGTCAGAGACCCCACATACATGAGAGGTTCAGAGACCAAAAGGGAAATGGGGTACATGTGGCATTTTGAGCTAAGGCTGAGGTCAGGCACCCTGGGGACTCAGAGGGGAGGAGGTCATGTCAGGGCCATGAGAAGAGCAGGCGTTCTGGGACTAGAAGTTTGCCCTGCCCTGTAGACAGGTCATCAAAAGTCACCTCTGGTGATAACTCTTATTATGGGCAAGGCCTCAAATTTAAATCCTTGAAGGGAGAGGTAAAAATGTCTTGTGAGCCCTCAGGGTTTTGACTGCCATCAGCTCAAAATAATTCACACGCCAAAGGTAGCACCTGTTGGGGAGGCCTGACCTGAACCCCTCTGGTACCCAGACCTCTGTACTGAACAAGCCCCACCCCGCCCCGGTCCTGACACTCACTGAAGCACAAGAACCACTGGCCTAGGTAAGGTCCTGTCTCACCATGGGGCATCCAGGGCCCTCGGGGTCTGCGCCCGGTCCTGCCTGCACAGCGGCGGCACCTGTGCCCTGGGCCTCACCCAGACTCAGGGGCAGCTGCTGCCCTGGCGCTGACACTGTGTCCTTGGACACATCCCACTTCCTCATGGCCTTGCCTCTCTGCCTATGCAGTTGTGCACAGGATTCCTGAGACTCGAACTGGGACTGCCATGTGAGGTGGACAGCTCAGCACCTGACAAGAACAATTTAATGGCGACTATTTTTGGAGCAATGACTCTGTGCCAGGCACTGTTTTGTGTATTGGGGTAAATCTGTGAACACAACAGATGAAGACCCCCGCCTGGGGGAATGCAGAGTGCACAACAGGACACACCAAATCAGCTAATTGTGTAGAACTTCAGAAGACGAGGGTGAGTGGGGGGCGCAGCTGCCTTAACATAGGGCAACCGTGGAGCCAGCTGCGTGAGGGCTTGAAGGAGGTGAGGCACTAGCCAGCAGCTATTGGGAAGGGTGTCCCTGACAGGCGGACCCAGGTCCTGGCAGAGGCCCTTGGATGGGACATGCCTGGCTTGCGAAAGCAATGCCAGGCAGCTGGGGACTGGAGCAGACTCAGAGGGACATGTGGCAGAGAGGTCAGAAGGGGCACAGGGCTGGCCCTCGTGGGCGTGGTGAACAGACTGAGAATGAAGGTTTTCCCCGGAGCGCCACGGGAGCCACTGGGAGTTTCTAAGCAGAAAAATGACATAGATTAGACTCATATTTGAAAGGTTCGCTCAGAGGTGCTGTGTCGAGAAGGGCTGTAAGGGGCCAGGGCCTGGGTAGCCAGGTAGCTTTGCTGTAGCTCCAAGTCCAAGACGATGGCAGCTTGAACCAGGGGCCAGAGGTCCTGGGATCCTCGGTGCATTTCAGGAGAGGCCATAGGATTTTCTGACAGGTGGAAAGCTGGGTGTGCAAGGCAGTGGGAAGTCAGGGGTGACTCCAAGGTTCTGGCTGGGCGGGTGGGAGGAGGGAGCAGCCACACTGTGGACAGGGAAGGCCAGGACGGAGCAGCATTTGGAGGGACAATCTGAGTTAGGTTGAGACAGACTGAGTTTGTCTGTTAGGTGAGCAAGTGGAGGTGCTGAGGAGGGCTGAGAAACATGAGGCTGGAGATCAGCGAAATGCTATGAGGGTGAACTTGAGAGTTGAAAGACACAGATGACCTCTGAAGCCCTGGCTGGGACTGAGAGCTCACAGGAGGGCTTACTGAGCGAGAAGAAGCTGACCAAGGGCTGAGCCCTGGGGCCCAGGCACATTCAGAAGGATGAACGAGATCTTCAGAGCAAAAGAGGCTGAGGGGAGAGCCAGACGTGGGAGGACCGGAGAGTGCAGTGTGAAGCCAGTTTCCAGGGGCCAGGCTCACTCGCCATGCTCGGCGGGCCAAGGGTCCTGCAAGAGAAGCACAGACCACTGGCCTGGGATCTGGCGTGTGGAGTTGTCGTGACTTTGGCAGAGCAGTTTTGGTGCAGGGCTGGGGGAGCCGCAGCCTGACGGAGTGGGCGTGCGGGGAACAGGAGAGTCAGAAACCACAGCAGAGACGGCAGGAGCTTCCCCGCGGGCGGGAAGAGAGGCACAGAGAGGAGGCTGGAGGCACGGTGGGGTGCAGGAGCGGGATCCGAGAAGCAGAGCCACCAGGGGCCTGGAGGCCACCGCTGAGCAGTGATGGTGCCCAGGGGAGGTGGGTGGGGTGGGAGGAGGCCCCCAGTCTCCACTTCCCCATCAGCCACGCAGCGTAAGGTCTCTGCAAACACAGCGAGGCCGGGAAAGCCCCACCACTAGTCTGGACGCTTCTCTGCCTGGCAAACTCCTGCTCCTCCTTCAAAACCCAGGCGAGCTGGGAAATAGTTCCTCTGGGTGTTTTTGAGGCAGGAAAAGTCAAAGGCAAATGTGTGGAGGTGGGGGCAGGTGCGGTGTGGTGGGAGGGTGTGAGACACTCCACCCTGCGGTAACCAGGGGTGCTCAGAGAACGACCAAGAATTACTGGGTTGGAACATAAGGTCCAGCGGACAGTTTGGGGTTGTCTGCTTCTCTAGCGGCCTGTGCCCTTCATGACCTTCACTGAGCTATTTGACGACCTGTGCCTTTTAGAAAATAGACGTGACAGTAAAGCAAAGGGTTCTTGTCCATAGCGATGCCGTGAATTCTGTCACGGAGGTTTAATTGATTCCTGCCAGAGTCGTTACAGCATCTCTGATTCCCTGCCTATTCAAGCCTGCTCCTTGGATTCTCCTTGAACTGGTTTTAATATCTTCCTCATTCCCTCATCATTAATGAGCTAAATCCTGTCTTTGACACGAGCTCATTTTATATTTGTATGCCAGTCATGGTTTCACCTGCTTTTTTTTTTTTTTTTTTAAAGGACCCTTTAACAATTGTTGAATTTGAAACTGG
This sequence comes from Mormoops blainvillei, assembly GCA_004026545.1. NCBI lineage: Eukaryota > Metazoa > Chordata > Mammalia > Chiroptera > Mormoopidae > Mormoops > Mormoops blainvillei. Next base: position 53,875 of record PVJD01004800.1, on the reverse strand, counting down.
TGGCTAGTGTAGTCTGCGGTGAGTAAGGAATGGGGGTAGGAATGGATGGAGAGGAAACAGAATGTTTGCAAGGGATAAAACCCCATCCACATGAGCCCAGCTAAAGGGAGCTTTGCTAGAAAGATCCAGGGCCCTCTATGGAACCCACGGGTAGGCAGAATGCCGACCCCCTTCTAAACTGGGAAGGGGCGGGGGATGTCGCAGATGTTTCTTTCTCTCACGTAAAAGAATACAGCAGTCGGAAGTTCAGGGCTATGGTGACAGCTTTTCAGTGTGATAAAGGACTCAGGCTCCTCCTTGTCCGCCCTGTCTTCCTCAGCACGCTTCCATCCTCAACGTCACCACGGTGTCTAATGCTCCAGCCATCACTTCTGTGTTCTAAGCATCAGGGAGGAGAAAGGGAAGGACCCCTTCCCTTTTAAGAGAACTCCCAGGTAGTCCCACACGTCGTTTTTGTTGCCCACACAATACTTGGCTGGAACTTAGTCACGTGGCCACACCTAAATGCAGAGGACGCTGGGAAATGAGGCTGGTAGCAGGAAAATTAGAAACTCAGACTGTGGTTAGAATTTAGCCTGCAGATATTCTTTGATTGGCCTTGACAATTTTGAATTTTTTAAAACATGATCATATAATATTTGACATTTTAAAAAAAATCCAGGTTTCTTCCTTCTCTTAAAAACTCAGAAGGCCTGACAATCCTCACTTTCCATTTGGGACTCGCTAGAACAGAAATGTTGCCCCTTTACACGGGGCTTGCTCTCCAGCCTGCCACACCCCTTCAGGTTGTTCACACGTCCTGTGACTCAAACGCCTTTTAAAGGGAGGCTCCGATGGGCCCAGATCCCTTGTTCACAGGAGACCTGTCCTAGGGATAGTGCCTTCTCCGGGCCCTTCAGTGCTGACCACTGGTGGAGGGGGCTGGGGGCCCTGGGGCAGCCCTACAGACTGGGCTGTGGCATAGGCACGCACCCCCAGACTGTTACACATGACAATTCATCTGTCCTGGCACCCTGGAGACTCTTGTAAGATGGCCAGCTGCCAGAGCCTTGAGCTGCGCCTTCCTGAGCACCAACCAAATGCTGTGCCTGTTGGACTCCAAACCCATGTCACCAGAGTCCCTCAGTGTGTCCCAGAAGCCTCCTGCATCAGCTCCCCTGGGGGAACCTGTTTAAGGTGTCAGCTCCTTGGCTGTACTCCAGAGCTGCGAATCCAGCTCTCTAGTACTCTGCATTCAGCAGACTCCCCCAGGTTTTTGTTTGTGTGTTTGTTTTTTAAAGATTTTATTTATTTTTATAGAGAGGGGAAGGGAGGGAGAAAGAGAGGGAGAGAAGCATCAATGTGTCGTTGCCTCTCGTGCATCCCCTACTGGGGGCCTGGCCTGCAACCCTGACTGGGAATTGTCATGTGCCCTGCCTGGGAATTGAACCAGCGACCCTTTGGTTCCCAGGTCGGCACTCATTCCACTGGGCCACCACCAGCCCCTGGGGTTCTAACAATGCAATTTGGGAGTGACTGCCTTTGGTCAGACCTGCAGCCAGAAGCATGGACCAGGGACCTGGTCCCCTAGGCTGTGCAGGGGAGGCGGGCAGGGCTCAGTAGAAGTAGAAGCCCTTCATTCAGGGACAGCAGGGGCACCTCCTGCCCACAGGGCTAACCCTGGGCTGCAGGGAGGGTTCTTCCTTAACTTTCCTTTAGGTGGGAGAGGCAGGCAGGGAGAAGAGAAGGTGCCACGCCAGCTGCCACCCCGCACTCCAGCTTGGCCCAGCTGCTTTAGTCCTTGAGGCTCCCCTTCTTCCCCATGAAGTGATGGATGTGGCTGTTTTCATGTTATCTAAATGCTGTCCGTTTTTATTTCCCCCTTCTGGTTTCATCACTTCCCCTTTCTGGGGGCAGCGGGCAGAAGGGGCTTCCTGATGTGCAGCACACGTGGTACGTGCAGGCCCCCCTACCCCCAGCCCCAGCACAGGCCAGTGAGAGCCAGAACCAGGACTTAGTTGAACTACTGGGGAGAAACACATTATCCTTCTTGCCTGGGAGCTGTGGGGATGTAGGCTGGTGGCCAGCTTGTCCCCAAAGGGCAGTTCTGCCTGGGAAGGAGGCCAGTACGGGGGAAAGTAGGGTTGGCTGAAGGGAGGCCAAGAAAACGTTGGATGACATCCTGTGAGTCCCCGGATCCAGTTGGGCCTCAAAGCCACATCCATTCCTGCATTCACTGCCAGTGGGGGCCCTCTCTTTGCTAAAGTTAACCTGAGCTGGCTTCTTGTCACCGAAGGAGTGCCAGGGGCCTGATTCGGCGGGCAGCTCCCGCCCTGAAGCCTGGGTTCGCTGCTGAGTCCCGTAGAGCTCGCTCCCCAGTCAGTGCTCGGCCACTGTCGTGGCTCTCCTTTGGCGTCTTGTGGTTTGTGTTAGACAGTTGCTCTTTTCCCTTTATTATTTCACTCCTTGCCACTTGATCCATGGTGACAGCGGAAGTTCATGCATGTTCAGGAAAAGACATGCAGCTCTCACCAACGCCTGACTCTTTTCTGATCATCTGCCTGCACTCAAGTCATCGGGGGGAAGCAATGCAGGGCCTGATTAGCAATGTCTGCCATGTGAGCCAGAAGTTGGCGTGGGTGCACGCGGCCTCCTTGCCAGTGTGAGTTTTTCTTCTGTTACCGTTAGGTTTTTTCCTGCATCGGTAAGAGGGAAGTATAACGGTAACGTGCTCCGTGATTTTCTAAATCGATGCCAGTTCTCAGGTCAGTTGAGCAGTTGGAGCATAGGAAGGTTAGGGGCCTTCACCGAGGACAAAGGGTATGTGGCCAGAGGACACGCTCAGTCTCTGCCACTTGCAGGATCATTCTGAGAAAATCACTTCCCCTCTGGGGGCAGCAGTGACTGAATCTGAAATGAGAGGGAGTTGAACTTGGAGGATGCTAGAGCCACAGCCTGTGCTGTCCTCTCCTGTACTTAAGGCTTTGGTGACAGTAACCTACTTGTCATCCTGGAAACACAGTGTTTTGCCTCTGTGCCTTCGAGGGCGTTTGTCCCGTTGTGAGACGCCTCCCTGATGTACTCCTCATCGTCTCTCAGTAGCCTGCTCAGGCTTCTCCTCCTCCTCCGACCAGGGGCTCAGAGGCTCCACGTGGGTGGGGTCTGTGCGTTGCTTGAAGGCAGGTCCTGTGACTGGTGGGTTCAGAGACAGGCAGCCTGCGAATGGCCACAGAGCAAGTGTTCAGACAAGGTTTGTTGGATGCATTAGTATAGGACCCCTTTTCAGAGGCACGAGGCTGCTGAAACATTGAGGGAAAGAGCAAAACCCCCAGCAGTTCCCTGTATTACCCCTCACTCTCCCCTCCCCCGCTCCTCTGGCTGATTATCGGCAGCGCCGTAGGAGGCGGGTCCCTGCCTAGGGGCCGGCTGGCCTGGTGGGGTCAGCGTGGGGGTGGGGGCGGGCCGGTGGGGCTCCTGATTTGTCCCGCCGCCCCCAGGGCTGTGCCAACGACTCTGCAGAGGCAATCAGAGGCCCCGTTTGCATGCTAAAGCCTGTTTTTCACTGAACTTCCTGCAAATGGGACTGAATGTGCTAAATACATAATGAATCTGCTACTTGCAGTACTTATTGATTTCCTCTTTGATTACATGTAATTTGCTGAACTGATTGGGCTCTGTGAGTTGAAAGGCATTTGGGAGAGATCTCTAATTTGTCACTCAAGTCACCCTAGCATTTCAGTGGATGAGAATGATGCATTAAAAACGTTCCGGGGCTGTGATCCAGATTCTCTTCAACCGACGGCTCCACATTTGATGCAGCCAAGTTTTCACTACGTTCCATTAACATGCCAGGCCCTGTGCGAGCAGGGGGGGTTTCACTGATGAGTAGGAGTGCATTTCTGATCTCGTTGTGCTCAGTATCATGGAGGGTGGGGTGGACAGACAGACTGCAGTGCTTACAATTCAGGGAGTGGGAGCATGGAGGAGGAGAGTGCAATTCATTTGGGAGGTCAAAGAAATCTTCAGAGAGAACCTGGCCTCTGCGCTGGTCAGGAAGGCTGTGTCGGAGGCCCCGAGTGGCTAGCCCTGGGATGTCTGCCGCTCCCTTCTTTGATAGCAGTGCCCAGGTTTTCTTTGAGAACACCCTTCCCCCATCCCTCATCTCACAAGAAAGTCCTGGCGGAGCCAGGTGTGCCCCCACCCCCACGCCACAGCCAAGACGTGGGTGCTGCAGATGGTCCTTGAATTTCTTCTGTTGAGAGTCAGACCCTACCTGGGCTCTCTCTTTACCAGACCTCAGTCTCTGAGCTGCTCTGGTGTCGGTTGCTCAGAATCAAACGTCCCTGAGTGACACATTAGGTGTGAATGGCCTTTCTCTCTACTGCGTCTGAGGAATAATTGCTCCTTCCTCCCTGGTAAGACCCTGATCCCATGACCAGTCCTCTGTCAGGGCCATGTGCCCATGACCCCACACTTACCTCTCCCTTCCTGAGTTCTCCACTCAGCTTGGAACTTGCAATCCAACTGCCTCACTAATGCGGCCACTCGGATGCTTAATATACACCCAAAGCACGTGCCTCGAGTCCTCCCCGCCCCGTCCTCTCCCCCATCAACCACTTCCTCCCCGTCCCGATCAACGGCGTCACCAGCCACCCCGAGCTGGAGTGCGCTGTCATCTGTCTACTTGCTTCTCTCTCTGCCTGCCCAGTCTCATCCCTCTGCCAGTCCTGTTGGTCCCCCCTCTCCTTGCCCCAGCCCCATTTTCAACCTGTCCTTTCCATGTTGACTTCATCAACTAAGATCGAGGCTTCTCTCACTGGGGTCCTGCAATGGCTTCTTAAATCCAGCCTCAGACCCCGCAACCCCGTATGCCCTTCTGCTCAACACCCTTCCAAGGCGCCTGCTGCACTGAGATACAGGTCAAACCTCCCACGGTGGTCTGCTCCATTAGGCCCGCCTCCCCGTCCTTCCCTCCCGCTCTTCTCTCTGGCCCAACCCTCAGCCGGACGGGCCTTCCTGGTTTTGGAACCCACGAGCACCTCGGGGCCTTTGCCACAGGCAGGTCCTTGTGCCTGAGGTGTGCTCCTCCTCCATCTCTACCTGGCGGCCCCTTCTCAGCATCCTGGGTCAGGGTCTCAGTGCAAAGGTCACCTCCAGGTGAAGCCCACCTGGATCATGCCAGGCACCTCTCTCTCCCACTCCAGGCAGCTCTCTCAGATCATCCAGTTGTTTTTTTTCCTCATGACATATATCGCTGTCAGATGTTGTCGGGTTCGCATCTTCACTTGTTTGGTGTCTGACTCCCCCAGTGGAATGGGGGCTCCTGCAGAGCTAGCTCTTGTCTGCGTCTCCAATGCCGCATCGCTGTCGCCCGTGCATGGTGTGCGCTCAAGTGTTTCTGTTGTGCAAACGAGTGAAGGAGTGAAGAGGTGAATCAATAGCATGTGCCTAAGTGTTTTGCATTTGCCAGGTTATTTTATGCCACCATCTCTCTTATAGACTGAACTCCTGGATGACACGTACCGGGTCAGTTTTCAGTCTCAGTGTCCCCAGCACCTGGCAGGTAGCTGGCACACAGTAGGTGTTCAATGGATATATGTTAAAAAGAATGCAGAAGTAAATGGCATTGGTGGCAGGCAGGGAACAGTAGGGAAAGTGTGGAGGCTTGATTTGTGTTGGGCAGTCACACACCCCACTATTGCACTCACACAGGCAGTGCCTCAGGGAGTGGGTGAGGCAACAGAGTTCCACCTGATAAAATCTTTACAACAAATTCTCCCTTCTTACCCCAAGCAGCACAATAGCAATGATTTCCAAAGATCAGAGTCCCTAGGGAAAAGTGATGGAGGTTAGGAATTGCCACAGAGGGAGAAGTGGTGGGAGGGGAAGCAGAGACTTCAATACAGGTCCGGGCTTCGTCTGATTGTGGGGCTGCAGGGACCGTTGTTCTTCCAGGCCAGAGGTTCTCAAACAGTAGCAAGGCTTTGAATCTCCTGGAGACTGTGATGAAGGGGCAGGGCTCTAGGGCTCATTCCCAGAGATTATGGTTCTGTAGGTCTGGGCTGAAGTTCGGATCTGTGAATCTGTGTTTTGACAATGAGCCCCTGGTGATTCTGACATGGATGGTCATTCTCCCCCAGGTCAGAGAGAGCCTGCGCTAAACCAAGCCTGTGTGCTGCCTTGAATTCTCTCCGTACATCCCCTGGAAGGCTTGTCACCCTGCCCCTGATATCTCTAGTGACGGGAACTCACTTTGGACATCTAAGACTGAGAGAAAGTTTTATTATTGCTGTGTTTGGGGGTTGGGGAGAATGCCTTTTGAGGCAGAAAGGACACGTATATAAAAGCTCCTACGGAGGAAAATTGCTGGCTTATTGCTGAAGGGACAGTGATGCAAAGCAGATGGAACATCAAATTACAGGAAGATGTGCAGAGTCTGGGAGCTAAATTGTAGTCTGAAGCCAGATCAGGGAGGCCTTCAATGCCAAGTGGTGAAGTCTGTACATTATTGTCAGACACTGGGGTCTTGCTGAAAATTTTCCAGCAGAGAACACGTCACCTAAGCCGGCACTGGTGCGGTGTGATTGCTCTTTGGCCCAGCTTCACCCAGGACCCAGCTTCTTCTCTCCCCTTCTCGTGGCTCTTCTTCTTCAGTGCTGACTCCATTAGCAGGCCTCATGTCACAAGATGGCTGCAGCAGCAACAGTTCTTCCACCTTCTCTCTCATTTGTCTCTGCGTGTAAAGAACCATAGTATATTTCTGAAATTTACAGAAAGGGTATAAGGGCATCTCATTGGCTCTGATTGAATCAGGTGCCCATCTCTGACCCAATCAACCTCACCAAGGCAATATGACATTTTGATTGGCCAGGCTTTTGTCACACATCTGTGGAAGGAGTAGAGTTAGCTCCACTGGAAGCAAAGGGACTGTGCACGGAGGAAGGAGATTTGATGAGTCAGTTTAGAATGACTTATGCAGCATGTGCAGAGAATTGCTCTGGTCTTTGCTGTGTGTACTGAGAAGAGGCAGAAGCCCCCTCTGCGGCAGGGGTACCAGGCGCTGTCAAGGGGGGGATGCGGATTTAGACAGTGGAGTGGCAGAGGAGGAATGTGTTGGAGAAGACAGGCCGTGTGCACAATGCTTAGAGGGACGAGCCCTGGCTCCTTCATTCGCTTCCTGAGTGGCCTTGGGCAGGCCCCTCATTTCCCTGAGCCTCGTGCTTCACCCTGAAGCAGCGCACGACGTGCCTCCTTTAGAGAGCTGCACAGTCGGTGGACCACTCAGTCCCTGGCACATAGCCACTACCTAACATGGAGCAGCAGCTACAACATTTCCTTGACCCTATGACAGCATTGATTGTAGACAAATCATTGATGTCATTAGCTTCTGGAAAGGAAAAAAATGGCCCTATCAGTGGTAAGAAATACCTTGATTTCAGAAATGGTAGTAGGAGGAAAAAGTGTCTTTGACTGGAACAAATGGACATTGATAATAAAGATGTGGTGATGATTCGACATGATGATGATCGAGCGGCAGGTGGCCAGTGGCTAAGAGCACAGGCTCAGAGTCAACAGAACCGCACTCCAGCCCTGGCTGGGCCCCATCGGCTGCCCAGCAGTGAGACGCGCGAGCCAGGGAGGGCCCCGGCAAGTGCGGGCCTCGTCTTGCCCTCTCTGCACCTCAGCTCCCCTTTTGACTCTTCCATCCTGTGAAACCAGCCTCATGATTTTTGCCTTCCTTGCATGTATTGATATTCACCCACTTTTCTACATTTTTAAAAATAATCAAATTGTTTGGATAATTTGGGAAAATTCCTCCTTGAAAATTATGAGAACAAAGTCATCCGCATGTCGTTCCCATCCTCTTTTCCCTTCCGTCGTGTTTTTCTGTGTCAGGCTTTGTCGCTGTCGCAGTGTGATCATTCTGTAATTTTGCTTCTGCACCCTGTTTTTCTCCTGGTTATTACCGGCTCTCCCTAAATAGAATTTTAATGACTGTAATATATTTCATCGTGTGTCTGGAATTGGCTTACTTATTAATTTTCTATTTTTGAATGCTAAGTAGTTCCCACTTTTCACTAGTGTGGAGCACATAGGGCTGAAACGTTTTCTGCGTAAACTTATTTCATATTTCTGATAACATCATGAGAAAACAACCTTGAAGGTAGAAATATTGGGATAAGAGTTGGGACATGATTTTAGTTCTTGTTTGCCAGTTTGTTTTTCAAAATAATTTAAATACTATGATCTTGTAGCTATCCGAAAGGCCTGTTTAAAATGCTTGGCATGGACACAAATGCATGTGTATAAACACACCATGTGCACACATTTAGCATTTGCCACAAGTCACCCCCAGGCCTAGGAAGAGTAGGTCTGTGTAACCAGGGACATGGGTCTTCAAAACCCCGTCGCCCCCAGCTGAGTGTTAAAAGAACCCAAAGAGTCTGGCATAGGAACGTATTGGCAATCAAGGTGCCACTTATCTTTCCTATCCTGGCTCAGACACTACATTTTGGCTTTAACTTTAGGACTTCCCCTTAAATAAGATGTGGCCCCCATGCCCCAAGCCTTCTTTCCTCCCTCCCTGCACAGCACAAAGTCCCCTGAGCAGCCTCCACGGGCCTTAAGTGACTGTGACCCTCTAGTGCTTCTCGTCCAGCGACTCCCCATGGGGTCGAAGCAGGTCCTCTTCCCAGGGAAATTTTCTCCTGAAACACCTCTCACAGTCTTCAGGAAAACCCAATGGCACGTGAGAACAAACGTTAGAAGTTCTCATATTTTAAATAACTCTTCTTGGTGAAAAAAATATGCATCAAGAAAAGTATATACAATACAACTATACAGCTGTATGATATCTGTGTGACCACCGCCTGTGGCAAGAAATAAAAAACAGCCAGCACCCACGGAGCCCTTCTCCGCGTCTCGCTGGGTCGCCGTCCTCTCCATCCCTGCCAGAGGCGCTCTTTGTTCCGGCTCCCACGCTGATCACTTCGTTCTTCGCGGTGTTAACACCTAGGTACATGCCCCTAGGTGCTCTAGTTTCACTCTCTCCAGTTTTGAGTTTTCTGTACTAGAATCAAAAGTAGGTATCCTCTGGTATCGGACTTTATTAGCTCAAAAATATGTTGTTATATAACATTTTTGTTGTCAAATATTATTCCATTGTGCAAATAAAACACACTCCATATAATCATCCTAGCAGGGGTCTTCAAGCTACAACCATGGGCCACCCAATGTCTGTTGTTTATAATTAAAGTTTTATTAGAATACAGCCATGTCCATTCATTTACATGTTGTGTATGTTTTTGCCGTCAAGCAGAGTGGAGTCGTTGTGGCAGAGCACATGTGGCCTGCAAAGCCCGAATATTTACCATCTGGCCTTTTGCAGAAAAAGCGTTCTGACCCGTCCCTTCTACAGTCGTGGACAGTTAGGTTGTTTCCCAGTGTGGGGCTATCATAACTATTCCATGTACCTACCAATACCTTTCTCCTGGTAGGTAGGCACCCAGAGTTTGGGGGGAACTATCTTTAAGGGTAGAATTGTTGGTTCACATGATGTACATATCTTCGGTTTCTAGATAATGCTGAAACGTTCCAAAGTGGGCACACTAATCTGTACTCCTGGCCTGTGTCTAAGACCTCCTATCGCCTCACTGCTTCTGAACACTCGTGTGGTCAGACTTTTTAATTTTTGCCCGTCCGATGTGTGTGAGACGGCACCTTGCTTTAATCACACCTCCCAGATAGCTAATGAGGTCAGACATTTTCTCATTTATGCTTCCTCTTCTGTGAATTTTTGTTCCATTTGTCCATTTTCATTTTGTTATTTGTTTTTTTTCTCCTTGATTTATAGGAATTCTTTCTATTATTCTGCCTACCAATCTTTTTTGTTGGTTATGGGTATTGCAAATAGCATTTCCTGGCCTTTGACTAATCATTTCACTTTGTTGTTGGTCATTTTTACTCAGAAGTTTAAAAATTTTAAGCAAATCAACTCCTTTCCCTTATAGTTTGTGCTTTAAAAAAAAAAAAAATCTTACCCCAAAAAGTTTTTCGTACCCCAATGTTGAAGAAAATTTCGTATAATTTCTTCCAAATGTTTTTTCTGTGGGTCATTATATACAGTCTTCATCCTTTAGACAGTGCGGGGGGTGGGGGGCAGAGCTCTCTGTCCCCAGCTGAGATGAGGAAGGGGGTCCAGAGAGGTCAGCAAGCTGCCCAAGGCGGCCTGGTGATAAGTGGGGTCGGGGCTAGGCCTGCCTATGCATTCCAGGGTGCTGTTTTGGGGGTCTCCCTGGACACAAGTCCATTCTCCTCATCAGACCAGAGACAGGGCAGTTGGCTCTGAGAGGCGATGTGGGTTCAGGTGACTTGCCCAGGACCACCCCGTCAATGAAAAGCGCCTCCCTGTCCTCCCAACAGAAGCACCCCAGTGACCCAGCTCCCTACAGTTCTCAGAACAGCAGGCCTGGGTGGCACCCCGGCCAGCTTCCTGACCAGCAGGGCTGTTCTTAGGCACTGGCCAGATGTGCCCTGGCTGGCCTCAGAACTTTCTGGGCTTTCTTGCAGACAACATGCAAGGTGGCCGCCTCCCAAAAGGTCCTTTCCTTGCCCTGGCTGGTGTGGCTTAGTGGATGGAGTGTCAGTCAGCCTGCAAACCAAAGGGTCACCAGATCAATTCCCAGTCATGGCACAGGCCAGAGTTGCAGACCAGGTCCCCAGTAGGTGGCGCTCGAGAGGCAACCACACATTGATGCTTCCCTTTCCCTCTCTTTCTCCTTTCCCGTCTCTTGAAAAGTAAATAAATAAAATCTTAAAAGAAAAAACAAACACAAAACAAAACAAAGGTCCTTTTTTTTTCCCAGAAGTGGGAGCACTGCCTCCGTGCCTTCCAGTTCTAGGCAAGAAAGCTCACAGGACGGTGTGACCTGCTTCTAGGAAGCTTTGCCGGTTTTCACAGCTTCCCTGGCAGAATCCGCTTTTGAGTGACCACTGGGGACATGGGTTCTGAAGGCGGTGACCCTGAGCCTGGCTCTCAGTGGTTTGGCTGGGACACTGAGATGAAGCAGGTGTGTTTACTGCCCAGGACACCTCTCTCCTTGGGGTGGGTTTTAGGGTGCAGTACCCAGGCAGCCAGGCCTTTGATTATGGGGACCTAAATCCAGAATTTCCTATGGGGGTCTGTTATTTGAGTAGTCCCTTTAAACCACAAAAGATGCCCCCCCCAGCCCCCACCCCCGCCACGTGGTCATTTGACCCCGTAGGAAAAGAAAGTACTCTTTGGGCTTTACGTGCACCATGTCACCAAGCTCCTACACCTGGTCCTATGAGATCCCTCTCAGCAGGTTAGGAAACAGAGGCACAGGACAGCAAGGCTACTTTTCAACAAAGGCACCCCTGGTAAGTGGCAGACGCCTGATGGCTCATTTATTGCACACCCTGTTGGGACCCTACTCCATGCCACTCCGTGCTGGATTCTCCAGGAGCTCAAATTCTAGAGGTGGAGGGAGGTACATAGCCAGTATGCATACAGTGAGCGGGTGGGTACAGGCTGAGAAAGGACCATGAAGGAGGTGAGCAGGGCCAGGAAGTCCACTTCAGACAGGCTGGGTGGCTTGGGGTGGGGCTATCCGAGGAGGTGACCTAGGAGCCGAGGCATGAATGAGGAGGTGTCAGCCGCAGGGAGCTACTGAGCTCTGGAGCGCCTCCGTGGGACCAGTAACCTTGGCAGAGAGAACAGCAAGCAAAAGACCCCAAAGAGGGAACAAGCCTGGGGGCTGAAGGAAGAGAAGGCCAGCGCACCCCGGCCACAGTGAGGGTGGGAAGTGGAAGACGGCAGAGGTCAAGGCAGACAGGCAGGCAGGCAGGCACAAACCACACAGGGCCCCCTTCGGCCACGGCGAGGTTGCATTTGACCCCAGTGCAATGGGAAGCCCCTGGAGTGAGTGCTTTCTCTAGGGGAGGGACACGAGGTGTTTATGTTTTAAAAGGAGCACACTTAGTGCTCTGTGGGGCCCAGGGAGTAGCCGGGGCTGCCCATGGCTGTGGCTTCAGTTGGACCGCGGCAGGCAGTGGAAGTGGGGGTGGGCTAGTCAGAGAGGGCGTTCCTGCATCAGTTTTCCCCTAACTGATTTTTAGTATGGCCACAAGGTCGATTTTTAGTATATTCATAGGATTGTGCAACATACCATCGCAATTTCCAGAAAGCTTCCATCCTTCCCAAAAGAAGCATCATACCCATCGGCAGTCACTTCCCATTCCCTCCTTCCTCCACCCCCCGTAAACAGTAATCTCTAGGGATCCATCTATTCTGGAATTTCATATAAATAAAGTCAGATAATATATGGCCTTTTGCGACTGGCTTCTTTCACTGAACATGTTTCAGTTCATCCATGTTGTAGCGTAAATGAGAACCTCATCTCATCTTATTGGCCAATAATATTCCAGTGGGTGGACAGACCACATTTTGCTTATCCCTTCAACCGCCGATGGACATTTGGATTGCTTCCACTCCCTGACAATTATGAATAATATTGCTGTGAGCAACCAAGTTCCCATTTCTTTGTGTGGACATGTGTTTTCAGGCCTCCTGAGGATATTCCTGAGAGTGGGGTTGCTGCTGCATGTGGTGACTGCTTTGACTTTTGGAGAAACGGCCTGTTTTCCGCAGCAGCTGCGCCATTTTACGCTCCGACCAGTTCTGTGTGAGGATTCCGCATCCCCACACCCCCCTCACAGCCGTCAGTCATTGTGCCTCTTTTGCATTCGGGTCATCCCAGGAGGCGTAAAGTGGTATTTCATTGTGGTTTGGGTTTGGGTTTCTCTGATGGCTAATGACGTTCCATATCCTTTCAGGAGGCTGTCGGCCATGCGTATATCTTCTCTGCAGAAATGTCTATTCAAGTCCTTAGCCTATTTTTAACATAGCGTTATTTGTATTTTTATTATTGAGTTGTAAGACTTCTTTATATATTCTAGGTACAAGTCCCTTATCATCTAAAAGGACTTGCAAGTATTTTCTCCCATTCTGTGCACTGTCTTTCTACTTCCTTTTTTAAAAAAGATTTTTATTATTATTATTATTATTATTTTGGAGAGGGTAGGGAAGGGAGAGAAACGTCAATGTGTGGTTCCCTCTCACATGCTCCCAACCAGGGACCTGGCCCGCAACCCAGGCCTGCACCCTGCCTGGGAATTGAACTGGCGACCCTTTGGTTCGCAGGCCGGTGCTCAGTCCACTGTGCCACACCAGCCAGGGCTACTTTCTTGATAGTATCTTTTGAAGCACAAAAGTTTAGAATTTTGATGAAATCCAGCTTACCTATTTTTGTTGTTGTTGCCTTTGCCTTTGGTGTCATATCTAAGAAACTGGTGCCTAATCCAAGATCACAAAGATTCACCCCTATGTTTTCTTCTAAGAATTTTATCATTTTAGCCCTTATATTTAGGTCTTTGATCCATTTTGAGTTAACTTTCACATATGGCATGAGGTACGGGGTCCAGCTGTATTCCTTTCCGTGTGGTTATCTAGTTGTCCAGGCACGACTTGTTGAAAAGACAATTTTCCCTGTACCCCTGGGTCCCTGAGCGAACCCAGTGGAAAGCAAGAGGGAGACTGGCGCACGGATGGAGGTTTCTCCAGGGTGGCGCACCTCACAAAGCTCCACCTCGTCCTGGGCCCCCCACGGCTCTCTCCAGTTTCTGGCGAGAGCACAGTTGGCTAAAGAAATGGACTCAGAATTCCAGGCGAAATTCTGTGTTTGCCCTGGGGTCCCAGAATGGTGTCCCCAAAGACTGGGACAGGAAGGCATGCTGAGCCAAACAGCCTCACTGGGCTCGGGAAGCCCGAAGGCTCAGAGGGAGGTGACTTGCCCAAAGTCACAGCCACGCAGCTGTGCAGTTGGGCCCAGAGCAACCCAAGCAAGCACAGAAATGGCCAGCCCCCCTGCAGCCCCGGGGTGTCCCCACGGCACGGGCTGCCTCTGAGGGTTCTGCCAGAGTGAGCTGCCTCTTTGATTGGACGCTCAGCGCTCAGCGAGACCTAGAGTGATTACAGCTAATTGCAACATGAAAAAATAATCGTTTTACAATTTGTTTTGTTTTTAAAAACAGATGTGTATTCGGGATGTTTTTAAATTCCTCTTTGAAGCAATACTCCCTGTGGCGGGGTGGAGGGGGAGAAAGAAAAGAAAGAAAAAGGAAACCAGGAACTCAGTTGCTCCTCCTTCTGCCCCTGTCAGCCAGCGCTCCTCATCTGGGTCAGGGCCCCTCACAGGAAAAGAAAAAGAAAAAAGCTTTTAGCCCACAATTCAAATTAACCCCTTTTAGAATCATTTTTTCCCTTCTGCATTGATATCTCCCTGTGCCACATTTTTTAGCCTTTTTAAAAACTGCCAGAAACGATTAGAAAGGAGAACAAAAGGATTGGAGACTCTGAAAGGTACAGTCACCCCTTTTATTATGCAAATGCGCCCCTTTGATTCTGCCTTCCCGTGTGATTAAAGGGAGCCTGTGCAGTGCAGCAGCACAGACCGAAGGAAAGGTCCCACATTTCTCAAGGCCCCTTTCCTCCGAGGCCAAATAACTCTCCTCTCTAGAGCCCCAATTCTTGTTTTTAGAGCATGGTCCATGTTCCCCAGGGGAAAATAAATCTTGAATTATTGTTCCAGGCTAAGAGCTAAAAACGAAAACCAGACTGGAATCCTCTGGTTCCCTGGAGGTGCCCCTGTCATCTGGGTCCAGACCTGGGTGGTGTTTCCTGCCTGACTGAGGAAAGAACGGCATCCATTCCTCCCGAGGTTGGGTGTCATCCTTCCGGTGTGCTGGGCACGGTGCCCTGCACTGTTCCCTTTCATCCTCCCAACAGCTGCACAATGTGGGCACTTGCTCTGAGGATCTGATTTCTGCACATGAAGAGGCCAGGGCTTTCCCAGGTGGAGTCGCTCAGCTAGCAAGCGCAAAAACCTGGACCGAAAGCGAGCTGGGGGCAGGTTCAGTGCTGTGCACCCCAACGCCACGTGCACACAACAGGCTTGGGGTAGGGGCCCACGCCTGGGGTTTGTGTCATTCTGGATCCTGAGCTTCCGAACACAGAGCCAGACAGGACTGGTGTTATGCACTTGAAAGAAAGAATAAGTGAATGAATGAATGAATGAATGAATACCAAGCCAGGAACAACGCAGGATGGGAGAGCAGAAAGAATATGGCTTTGGACTCAGGCACCTGGGTCCCAGTGTCAGCCATGCCAGGGCCTCGCAGTGCAGCCCGTGCAAGTTACCTGGCTTCTCCGCATTGCTCCTTGCTCATCCCCCGAAGGATGCTCGAAACAGCCCCCTCTCAAGGTGGTGGGAAGGATAAAATGAAATAATCCACATGGAAGCTCTTTGTTTGCTTAAAGCATTTTGTAGAGGGAGATGCAATTTACTGTTGAAAGGGGGGTGACTGAGAACAGGAGCGGGCACTATTAACAATGACACCCAGTCAACCCATTCTCCTTATGTGTGTGGATTGTTATCTGGGCTTCCCTAAGCACAGCAGAGAAGAGTTTTATAGGGAAGACGGTTGGGAAGTTAGTAAGGTCATTAACTCAGCCTTCCTGATGTGGAGTGCTCGGCTCTGTCCAATGCCCACGCTGTGTCTCCTGGACAAGTCATAGCGTCGTGGGATTTTCAGTTTCGTTCAGCAGAGGCTGAGGTTGTTGCTGAGGGCTGACTGTGTGCATTTGTATCTGTGCCTCTCAGGGTGAGTGACCTTAGGCAAGATACAGCCTCTCTGCGTCTCAATTTTGTTCTCTGCACAATGGGCCTGACTGTCCCCAAGTGCGTGAGCTGTGTGAGGACGGGGTGCTGAGCTCCACCTCTGACACACGGAAGCCCTCAGTCAGTGGTACTTTCCCTTCTTTCCGTTGCGTGAACCATGGAGCCTGTTTGAGTATTTATTGAAATTCGAGCATCACAGAGGATGATAAAAATTAGATTGAGTTGGTGCTGTGGTCTGTTATAGTTCAGTGGGGAGTTCAAGAAAAAGAAAAAATGCCCTGTTACGGGTACTTGTTCTCACTAGTAATAATAACAGTCACGGGGCAGGAGCGAGGGATGCCCCACCGCACATCCCCTGGGCCCCTGGAGGTGGCCTGAGAGCCGGGCTGTCCCCTCCTCAAGCACCGGCACCCGCGTTTCCGCCGGGGGCCACGCTCTGCACACACATGTGGAGTGTGGTCACTGACTCTCAGGGCAGCCCTTGCACGACGGGGTGAGAGTGTGGATTAAAGCCCCGGCCTCCTGTCCTTTGGGGGATGGTTCTGATATGGTGTGACATTATCTCTCAGAGGGTCCCACCAGGTGCCCACAGCAGGAACACACTCAGAACCACACCTGAACTGGCTTTTCTCCTTTCACTCTCCCCAGTTCCCCATTTTACTTCTTAGGGTCACCTCATAACTAAACCAT
Organism: Mormoops blainvillei; assembly: GCA_004026545.1. Lineage (NCBI taxonomy): Eukaryota > Metazoa > Chordata > Mammalia > Chiroptera > Mormoopidae > Mormoops > Mormoops blainvillei. Next base: position 37,448 of record PVJD01004800.1, on the reverse strand, counting down.
AAATTCAAGTCCTACTCTTTGAGGAACTCAAAGCGAGATGGTAACTGCTATGGCCTGAATGTTTGTATGTATCCCCCCTAAATTCACATATTAAATTCTCCCCCCACAATTAGATGGTGTTGGGAGGCGGCGTCTTTGGGGGATGATTAGGTTATGTGGGCAGAGCCCCCATGAATGGGATTAGGGTCCTTTTAAAAGACACCCCAGAGAACCCTGACTGGTGTGGCTCAGTGGGTTGGGTGTCATCCTGCAAAGCGGAAGGTCTCAGGTTTGATTCCTGGTCAGGGCACATGCCTGGGTTGCGGGTTTGGTACCTAGTTGGAGCACGTGCGGAAGGCAGCAATCAATGTTTCTCTCTCGCCTTGATGTTTCCCTCCCTCTCTTCCTCCCTTCCCTTCTCTCTAAAAATAAATAAATAAAACCTTTAAAAGAGACCCTGCCTCCCTCTGTTCCCCCAGCTCTGCGTTTCTTGGAGTCCTACTCTATCTGGAGAGAAGCCTCTGCGGGCCATGGGCCCAGGTTCCTGTGGGAGCCAAGGGGTGACCGTGGGCTTCCCGCCTCCTCTGCCCAAACCCAGGTGAGAGGCAAACCAAGAGTTAGCTTTCATTGTATCCATCATCATCACCTTCGTCTTCATCATCATCGTCAAAATTTTAGATGCTTACACCCTGTGGCCTGACTAACCTCACTTCTAGAAACCCCTCTTAAAAAACAATGGTATAAGAATATAAAGCTACACAGCAAGGATATTCATGACAGCATTGTTTTTGTGATAGCAAAAATGTGTTAATAAATAAAATGTCCGTCCATAGAGGCGTGATAAATAAATGATGAGAATTACTATTTCAGAATTCGGCGAAGCTCTTAGCAAGAATAAGGAAGATGTGCACATTGCCTTGGAAAAGACCTCCGGTTTATTTCTCAAGGGGGAAAACGAGATCGTAGTATAATATATTTAATAGGGTTTCATTTTTAATAGACGAAGCCCAGCCAGATGGATTGACCACTGAGCATGTAAGTTCACATAAATAAGCATACTCAAGGCCTGGGTGAGCACGGACCGAGTACACCGCAGTTACCCCGGGACGCGGCGGGCGGTGGGGGGGTCGAGGTTAGGAAAGGGGAAGAGGGAAGCGATCACCTTTCTGTTGCTGCGTTGTCTTAGTCTGTCCTTGTGAGCGGGCCTTATGTTTGTAGTCCAAACAGAGAGCTTTTCAGGTCAGAGGAGGGGCGGCAGGGAAGCAGGCAGCATGAGGAGGGCGCGCGCAGCGGAGCGGGAGGGAATGGAAGAGGCAGGTGTGTGCCCAGCACTCTGCGGGCCGCAGGCCCCCTTCACACCGCACACCCCACTCGTACCGGAATCTTTTCAGAGCCCCGTCCTCCAGAACGAACGAGTCTGCTCTGGGGGACACCTGTGGCTTACACTCAGTGTCGGTCCAGATTCCGTCTCCCAGCTTCCTCCCAGGGGAGCCCTGGTCATGGTGCCCTTGGGGTAGAGGCCAGCTCTGTCCACCCTCAGATGAAGGGCAGGCTGAGGGGAGGGCCCTGCAGGGCAGGGGCAGCTGGCATATTGGCCGGGAGGGGCCCCGGCCAGGTGCCCGGGCTCTGCCTCTGCCATGCATGAGCTGGCTGATCCCGGGCAAGTTCCTAAAATGCTACAATGCTGTCTGTGAAGTGGGGATAACAGAGTGCTGGTCTCCCAGGCATTAACTGAGGTGATAGAGCAAAATAACTTCTCAGTGAGTGTGAGCCATCAGTCTGTTAGTGGGAACGCACCAGTGGAGTGGATTTAAATGATGCCCTGGCTGGTATAGTTCAGTGGATTGAGCATTGGCTTGCGAACCAAAGGGTCGCTGGTTCGATTCTCCAGGCAGGGCATGTGCCTGGGTTGTTGGCCAGGTCCCCAGTAGGGGGTGTGCGAGGGGCAACCATGCATTGATTTTTCTCTCCCACTCTTTCTCCCTCCCTTCCCCTCTGTCTAAAGATAAAATAAATAAAATCTTTTTAAAAAATAAATGAGATAATACACATCCATAGCCTCAGCTCAATGCCAGCCAGTCATATCACTGCAGCGTATTAAACCCCTCCCAGCAGCCCCCAAATCATCAAGTTACTTCAGAGTCCTTCACTATCTCTAGAACAGCGGCTCTCAACCCTGGCTGCACCTCAGTTTGGCCTGGGGAGCTCAAAGTGCCAGTTTCCAGGCTGCCCCCAGGTTATTGGTGTGTAACAGGTTTGGACAGGGCCTGCGCAGTAGGAATGGTGGAACGCTCCTTGGGTGACTATGGACGAAGCCAGGTGTGGGGAGCCCTGCTCTAGGCCATAAGCATAGTGGGGTACCCTCTAATGCTCAATTCACTTCGAAGGAGGGGGTCTCCCCATGGTGGCCCCTCTCTGCACCACCCCCAGCTCTGCTCTCCACACCATCCAGGTGGCTTTCCACTGGCCTCCTCCTCTCCCCTGCCATGCTTAAATTTTTAAAAATTAATTAATTAATTTCTTTTTCTTTTTTGTTCCCCCCACATTTTATCGTCAGGGTCCACTTAGCAGTGCAGGGGTCCCTCGCTGTTTTCCCCATTGTTCAGACTTTGCCAAAGCTGGAGGACCCCAGCTTCTCTCTGGGCGACAGCATCCTCGTCCTCCTGGTGGGACCCTAGGCTTTGTGAGGTGACTCACCCCCTGGCTGGAGGACAAGGTTCTGCTCCCTTCCTGTGCTCCCTGCCTTGCCAGCACCTGCGCTGCGACCCAGTGGGATTGCCGCATGCACTGGGTCCCTGTTCCCTGCGTCACCAGCAGCCCCCTCCCCTGCATTCCACACGGAGAGGTTGCGTCCTTTCCTACTTCAACAGGGTTGACGTTTTTGTCTCTATTTTTAGCTTTGTTTAAAAAATTGTTCTCTCATGCTTCCACCTTCCCTGGAGATTGCACATGATTAAAATGTATTTTCATTCTCAACGGGAATGAGAGGGCCCAACCCGGCCTTGATTGCAATCACGCAGGATGAGCTGACGTCCCGCGCCCTGGGGACGAGCTGGGATGAGCTGATGGGTACCCAGCCCAGGCTGCGGCCACCCTGGGTGTGGCCTGCTCGTCTGCTTTCCCTCTGCATGTCATTGCAGAGGAACGAAAGGACGGGGGGACGCAAGTCATGACTTAGGGCGCACAGTTTATGCTTTGGAATCTTCACAAGACCGTAAGGTGGGTTTTACTGTCTCCGTTTTACAGATGAGAAAACCGAGGCTCAGGGAGGGCAACTGGCTTATCCAGGTCAAGAAAATAGTGAGTGACACAGCTAGACTGGACTGCCGTTTCTTCCCTGCACAAAACCCTTGAGGATGAGTCCAGCTCATTCCAGATGCAGACGATGCTCCCGTTCGGGGCATCTTTTAAAAAAATAAATGAGATAATACACATCCATAGCCTCAGCTCAATGCCAGCCAGTCATATCACTGCAGCGTATTAAACCCCTCCCAGCAGCCCCCAAATCATCGAGTTACTTCAGAGTCCTTCACTATCTCTAGAACAGCGGCTCTCAACCCTGGCGGGCCCTCATCCCTTAGCCCAGAACCTGGTGGCATCCTTTTGCGAAATCTCCCTCCTTTGTGCACAACACTCATCCGCACTTTTTCTGGTCTCCGGGTCTCTGAATGGACTGTGCCCTCTAACCGGAAGCCCCGGTTTCCTTCCTGCCCCTCTTCTCTGGCAGGGAGCATTCCTACTCATCTTCCAGGCGTCAGCTGAGGTGTCACTCCCGAAAGCCCTCCCCTGAGCAGGGTGCAGGGCTCACAGCACGGGTGGCCCTGAGGGTAAATAAGACTAGGCCAGGTCTCCCCTGGTTCTGAGTTCCAACCCGGTCCCCCCCACCAGGACTCAGGCGCCTGGGGTATAATAAGCCCCAGTGGATGAATCCATTTCTGCCTGGCATCTCTCCAGTTTGCCACAGCTGGAGAGATCATGTCTTTCGCGTCCACGACCCCCTTCCCGACCTGGCCTCTAAAATCTAGAGATCACCTTGGCCTTGAGCCACTCGCGGTCCCCTCGGAGCAGCGTCCAGTCCCGCGGCGTGACCTTGCAGGCAATGCTGCCCCCTGGTGGCGCCTCTCTGCGCTGCGGCTCTCTCCCTGCCCGGGGCTCCTAAACCAGAGCGGGGGCGGGCCTGACAGCGACCCCGTGGGGCCCACAAAGCTGCGGCTTTCCCCAGCGGCCGGCATTTAATGCTTTTCTAGTTATACAACGAATACCGGGGCATTCCAGAAGATCTGAGACCCAGAACACTGTCCAGAAAATAAAGTTTACTTGTAAACCCAGAGATGCCAACTGTTAACCATTTTGGTATATATCCAGATAATATACCTTTTATATATATCAGTGCATCAATTATTGGAAAAATGAGATTATCATCTGCAGAGGTTTTAAAAAATATTGTCGTATGTCCTGAGGTCAGAAGCAGGAGGAAATCTGGAAAATCAGAAGAGCAGAAAGGAGAAAATTTAAAAATTACTTAGAAACCCGCCATCCAGCGCTAGCCTTTTTTTCTTAATTGGGTTTATATTTGTGAAACATCAACCGTACTTTGTCCACCTATTTATCCATCTATCTTAAGAGAAGGACCTCACAGTTAGGTGCACTTTGATTGTTTTCCCGCCTGGCGGTTTCCCTGGCAACGTCCTCCAGCCTCCCCTTCTTCTGCTTGCCCCACGCGGCTCCCGTGGGGGTAGCCAGGCCTTCCGTGAGCCGGGGTGTATCCGTCTGTGGGGTTAATTCTTAGATGCGGAGGGGCTTAAAGGGGGGCCTGTGCTTTTGTAAGTTTTGATAGATACTGCCAAACTGTCTTGTTGCGGAGTCGTAGCGATTTGCACCCTCACCCGCGGTCCCCAGGGGGCCTGTTCCCCAGTGGGTCACCAACAGGGTCGTCAAACTCCTGCCTCTGGAACCACACATGGGCTGAGTGTGCACTGTGCTAAGCACCAGGCTAAGTGCTGTCTCTTTATTAAGGCTCACCAGATTTTCACAGCTCCTCAGAAGGAAGCCGTATGTCCATTTCACAGGCGAAGAAGCTGAGGTTTAGAGAGCTTAGCCTGACTCAGTCCATCCTAACAGCCACCCACTGGTTCTCAATCTTGAATGTATCAGAACCACTTGGGGGGTTGAAAGGCTGCTTGGGCCCTGCCCGCAGAGCTTCCGATTCAGTAGGTGTGGAAAGGGCCTGAGAATCTGCGTTTCCAGTTCCCGGTGCTGCTGTGGCTGCTGGTCCGGCGGCCACTCTTTGGAAACCATCGCTCCTAGCTCTTACTCTAATAGCAGTGGTCCCTCTGGGGCCATGGTCTCACTGACCGAACTTTAACCTCGGCTGGGGGCTCATTTGAGCTCTGTGTGTCCAACGAACCTTTCCTCTGCGTGTGTGTAGGGGGCATGTGGGCCAGCCTCTCACAGTCCTTTGACTGCCCCCAAGTTAGGCTTGTGGCAAATGATTTATTTCTTCACGACTTTTCCCTGCCTTTTAAATGGAGATGATGCACAGAGGAACCCTTGGGGGTATTACAAAGAATAATGTAGGCAAAACAAAACGAAACCACTTTGAAGACCGTTGGAGAGGCCGGGCTGGATGGGTTTGGGCCCAGGTGGTGGTTGGGCCACACTGCGTGACACAAGACAGATCAGTCCACTGCTCTGGGCCTCAAGCTCCTTCTCTTTTAAAGTGGGGATATTACGGACTCATTGAGGGTTGAACAAGCCCTGATGTGTATCATCCCAAGTGCAATTTCCGCTCCAGAAGCTCCATGGGCAGTGGAGTCATGTCCTCAGTGACAAAAGGGCTGGCTGGCCCTGGGACCATGGTCAGGCCCTGGTGGCGTAGCCATTTCCCCTGAGATGCCCAGGGATCGTGTTAATTTCCAGCTGTTTCCAGAAAACAGTCTCACATCCCGTGTCCCTTCCACACCCCGGTGCTGACCTTCCTGTGACACAAAATGCATTGGTTTCCCCACCTGGAAATTGGAAATGTGAGAACACTTTTTCAGATTCCTGGGAAGAGTCCCGGTTGAACCCAATGACCACACGGCCCCTTGGCTGGAGGTGCCAGTTGTTTGAGGTGCTGGAGACAGGGCTGTGGGCAAAACTGAAGTCTCTTCCCTCGCAAACTTGTTGATACTGTGACCCTACGTGTGTCAGTATGGAACCTGGGTGCTTTCTTGGAATCGGGTGAGATTTTATGTAAATTTGTAGAAAATTACAAGTTGATCTGAAATTGACCCAGGGAGGCTCAGGTCTCTGGGAACACCAGAGTTCGAGCTGTGTAGCCCAAACTTCTCAAGCTATGATGTGTTCAGGGCTCCTGTAATCCTGCAGCTTCTGGCTCAGGTCTGGAGGCGGGGCCCAAGGACGTGCATTTCTAACAAGCTTGGATGCCGCTGGTCTGGGACCACCCTGTGAATATCAAGGGTTTAAGTGATACCTTAGATCAATCAGCATCGCCAAAGGTAACCTTACTTTTCTTCAGCTTTCAGTGCAATTCTGAATACATAAAGGAAAATCTACTTTCATTCGTGTATTCTGGTTGTTGCGTTTTTGGACGGGGCTGTCCACATTTTCGGTCTGGGTGTCAGATCTTGGCTCTCGCTCTGGTTCCCCAGGGACCTCGAACAGGTGTGGGCAGCCCCAGCTTGCTCGTCGTGAGCCGGCTTTCCTGACCGCGGTCTCATTTAGGTAAAACCTTGTTAGGAATTTAAAAGGATAGACTCAACCATCTTCATTTAACTGTTTTCATCTGATATTTTTAGTTAGGTTGTGGCTTATTTCTGGGGAAGTTGTCGGGGTTCTGAAATCTTACCCCTGACATTGATATAGCAGCCTTATAGCAGTGTCTCTAGGACAAGTAAATATTTGATGGGCAGCCACTTATTAGATGTTTACCATATGCCAGACATATGCAAGCAGCTGTCAGGGATTATCTTGTTTTATCTTCACAATAATTCTACGAGGTCGATGCAATGATTTTCTCCCAAAACCAAAACAAACAAAACTGAAGGTCACAAAGAAAGATCAGCAACCCAAGTGCATATAATAAGTGAGGAAAACCAAGATTGCACTGGCTTTGACCCCTAGACCCAAGCTCTTGTATATTTTAAATAACTTCAGTGACGAACAGTTATGGTAGCAAAACATGCAGAGACACTGACCGAGGGGTCAAAATGCTTTATTATTTCTTTATTAAGTCTGTTCCTAAGGCACTCCCCAATCTTAGGGTATTTATATTCTCTCTGCGAACTATGTGAACTATGGCAAATGCTAGTTCCACATTAGAATCTGACAACCAACCTAAAAGCAAACTTTCTCCTCCGCCACATGCCTGGTGGATGTGAAGCAGAACCACACCCCCGTGCTCCTAATCCCCGTTCCGAGGGGCGGGGTGGGGGCCTCGACGCCTATGGTGTTGACGGAACGGGAAGGCTGGTTGCCACCACTAGAAAGGTATTTCCTGCTAAAGGCGTAAAACGAAATCTGTCTCCATGACGAGATGTGGATGGCACCCTGGGTAGTACGTGCCAATGGAAGGCACCTTCAACAGCAACATAAAAACTGCATTATCCTTTATGTACAAATAAAAGAGAGAATTTATTTTCATTCTGAGTTTATTTAGCATTTCATCCAGTTGGACTGAAACAATACATTGATTCCAGCACTGGCAAGACACTGCACTAACACTGAAGTAAAAACTGCCAGTCAGTGAATATGCGCGGTTGCGCTTCTCTGTCTTGAGTTAACAGAACCGCGAGGAACTGTGTACCTTTTCAAGCTCATTGCACTGCATGTGAACTCTTCTCCAGAAAAGGTATTTCTAAGAGACTGTCAAAGACTGCCAGTCCTGGTTCATTTGTTCCTTTTTATAAACCATGATTAAAACTAGAGCGTAAACAACTCTATGTAAAAGCATCGAGAGCCAGAAGCTTCCATAAGTAATGTTTAAAAAGACACAGCTCCGTGTTTGTTGTCCCTTTTATAAACAGTGCACTGGCCACACCTTCCCAGGTGTATAAAAATTTTAGTTCGTCAACCTCTCATTTTAGTTCGTCAGCCATTCATTTTCCAGCCAAGGCGAAGACCTTGGGACGGAGCTACTGAGGGACTTGGGGTGGGGATTCTGCCATTTGCTGGCGAGAGGGGCATGGGCCTCCGGTGCTCTGGTTTCGTGGGAAAAGCACCCTTGAAGCACCTCATGGAGATCTGCCTGGAGTTTCAGGCTTTTACCCCTTTTTAAAGAGAAGCATCCAAGGCCAGAGTGTGTCATGGGAACTACTCCTGCTTCAAAATGGGAGCATTTTGGTGGCATAAAAGAAAGCTCAGAGTGGCCCCAGGCTTCAGACCCATCTATCCTTTTAGAGAAGACACACAGACACAAGGCACACTGTTTTCTCTTTATGGGGAAATTCACTCTGGTCACATTGTTGGGAAAAAAATCCGCCAAGACTAGTTTCCACATTTTTTTTTTTCACTTTCACATCTCTGAATTACAATGGAATGGAATAGTCTACCCGCAATGGTCTGCCTGGCCTGTGCCTTGGAACATCAACAGACTTGAAACAAATCTCTGTCACATGAAATATATTAAATATAAAACTACTACAGATGATGTAAACAGTGGTCCATGGATTCCTTATTTTCAAATAGGGCAGAATGCATTACATAACCTTTAGTAAAATTCCTTTAGTCACTGATCTACATACATACTATTTCCGTATCTCTCCGAAAGCCAAAGGGATCTAGAAAGATGGCAAAAAAAAAAAAAAAAAAAAAGATGTGTAGGGGCTGGAACTGTGCTGTCACTTCTAAAAACTATCAGACAAACCAGAATCAACCCAGTCATATAGCACCGGTACGGACTACACTGCCTAAACCTGACATTTGTATATTTTCAGTTGTTTGACTATTTGTTGTAAATAATTGAATATCAAGTCAACAAGTCCAAAATTTTCATAAGAATGTAAAACAGAATAAATTTGAAAGTCAACCAAAGAAATCCACCAGCAATGACCACACACAATTCTTGGTAGCAGGATGGCTTGTCATGCTTGTCTGTTACCGTGACTTTCGGGAGGTATATGAAAGGGACTTTTACCCTTCAAATCCCCAAAGCTTATCATCTACTTTGAGTTGCCCTCTGCCCAAACTAGAGGAAAATTGCCCTTAATATTTACAAGTCATTTTTTTTATTATTTATCATCGGAGCTTTTTTTTTCCTCCCAAATCACTACCTAGATGGCCTTGATTTGAAACAAAAGTACAGTAAAAATTCAATATGTTACCTGGACTTCCTTTTCATTGACTAATTGTCAATTTCTTGAGCATATACTGAACGTCTACTCTGTGAATAGCAGTCCTTTTCAGAACTCTAGGTGAGAGCTAGGATATTGCCTTTGAGGAAACAATTACCGTAAAATCTACGGGGAGGCCATTTCTGTCGATTATCCCATGATTCAGTGGGTCAGCAGGTGTGGGGTGCCTGGCCCACCCTGGGTGCTGTGCTATACGTACCAGCCTGACTCTAAAGGCTAACGTGGGTCTTCAAAGGTTTGTGTGGCTGGGAGAAGCGAGGTGGAGCGGGACCCCGTCACCGAGGCCTCACCAGGCCTGAGGCTGGCGGGGCTGCGGTACTGGCACCCTCCCCTACTTCACAGCCCTTTGTTGAAGTACACGCGTCGTAACTCAGGGCGCGTCTCTCGGATCTTGGCTTGCAGCTCAGCCTCCAGGCTTGTCACAGACATGGAACTGGGGTAAGGGTGGAAGGACAGTTATTACGCGGGCAGAGGTGGGGACTGAAAGGTCCTGCTGTCTCGGAGGGGGTCTTGGCTAGCCACACCAAGGTGGTAAATAGGTTTAATTCCTTACTTAAGCATGGCGGGGTCGCAGACAGAAGAGGATATGCAGGTGACAGGTGGCGTTCTCTGTCAGGTAGAGGGACCCGATAAAGTTTGTTCTAGAACAGAGCACCTTATCCAAAACCTGCTCTGAAAGCCCTGGGCATTATAGACCCTGTGCTTGGGACCTGCTGGCCCAGGAGGGGCGTCACGAGGGCAGAAGCCTGGCAACGCTTGTATAAAATCAAAACAACAAAATGCCGCTGCTCTGTGCCTTGAAGTGAGATCGGGAGGCAGCAGAAGACCCAGATTTATACGAAGCTGATTCAATGCCCATCAATCCAGGTCACACATCAAAAGGAGGATGCAAGGGCAGCTTTTGATGAAAGTGCACAATAAGGCTTTTAAGGCAAAAAACCAGGTAGGAAGAAGGGAGGCAAATGTACCAACCACAGAAGCTAAGTATGTGTAATTGCCGTCCCTGGGGATGGAACGTAAGTTCCAACAGATCTGTGTTACAGATGCACGTGCCAATGATTGGATGACGGTGAACCGTATTTAAAGATCTATGAAAGCAAATCTGCACCAGAGTTAACCTGAGTCTTACAAAAGAAAAAGCATTTTCAAATGGAGTGGGGGCAGGTAGACAGAGCTGGGTAAAGAGAGCTTGGAAATGAAAGACACGTGTTTGACTTCTGCCTCCCGCTGTCCCTGTGAGAGATCTTGGCTTCCTTCCTCCGCCTGGACCTCGACTTCTCCGCCAATGAAATGGGATAACAGCCCCTGTGTCATCAACTGGTTTTTCGGATTAAACTGACGATGGTTCCAAAGAATAACAAACACATACCTTTTCTGAGGAAAGAGAGCACAGCACAGTGGCGTAGCAAATACCAAACTTAAAACAAAAAGAACAAAAAAACAAAAACAGATCAGAGCACTTAGTCTCTAGTTTACTTTTCCAACAATCCCCCTTCTCTCTTTTGAGCCATATATTGCCTCACAAAAATATGTTTTGTTTGTATCATTTTATTATGTAGTTCTTACTGCCAAAATAATAATTAAAAAAAGAGATAACAGGAGTTTAAAAAAGAATTGTGCAAATAACCCAAACTGTTTAGCTATTGCAGCTGCTGTAGGTTTCCCTAAAGACAATTTACACCCAGCTAATTGCTGGGACCATAAGTCCCAGGTGTTCTGGGGTGGTCTCATTTTCAAAACTGGGTCCCATATTACCTATCCCCCCATCCCCTTTCATGTACTGTACATTTACCTTTAAAAAAATGAAATTAATGATATCAAAGGAATTCTACTCACCAGAAGCCAACCAATCCAACTTGAATGGGTGCACTCATCCATGGGAACCTCTGTGTTGAGAAATAAATTATTTTGAATGTTTCGTATGCAGGCTCTTAGAGGCCATTTCTTCTGCCAATTAACTGGAAGGAACCTTCCACATTACAAGGTCTGGGTGGGATGTGACTAGTGAAATCGGGGAGACACGGCAAAACAAGCATCTAGTGCTGACCTCTGTGCCCTCCAGCCCCGACCTGTCAGCAAACACACGTGCAAAGACCAAGGGGCCTCTCCTTCGCTTCCCTTGCCCATATAACCCGAATGACGCTTGGCTGGATACGGGACGGAGAGAAACTGCTGTTGTTTAGTTATGGTTTATCTTCTGACTGGGAGGCAGTCGCCCGATCGCAAACGTCCGCCTTAACGGTTTGTTCCCATCTGTGGGGAGAGGCCAGGCAGAGCCCAACCCTCCAAGCTTTGGTGCCCTTGTCTGAAAACAAGGGTCACGACAGCTTCCTGAAAGCATGTGGGTGAAGAAAGGTCAGATCCCATTCACACAGCACCTAGGACAATGCCTGGGATGGAGCATGGGCCCCACAAGCATCTCGCTCATCCCGTGTCTTTCCTTTCTTCGTTTTAGCTGCTATCAGTATGGTTAAAGCAAGGGCTGGCATACACTGTTTTTGCCTGTCACTTTTTAAAAGTCACATTTTTAAAAATGGAAGTGAGTGAGCTGGTTAGTCTAAGGACTGTTAGATTTTTAGTTTTCCAGAGGAGTGGTACCAAAATACGCAACACAAAGAGTGATGAGCTCTATGTTCCCATGACTAAGGCCATGCGAACAGCTGCAAGCAAGTGGTGAAATGGTTATTGGGACATCAGCCAACGTAGTTAAGGGTCAACACAGGCTGTCAGAAGATCATGATCCCAGAGAGTTCGTGCGTGAGGCGTACCCTGGTCCCCGAAGACTCCTCCAGTGACAGAGGACATCGCACAGGTTAAGGTGAGGGGGGAGAGGCATGGACTAGAGAGGAAGGGAGAGATGTTGTCAAGAGGAGACAGGTCCACAGAGCCCCACCCCTCAAAGGACAGCAAGGAAAGGGAATGCTGGATCTTGGGCAACTGGCACCGTCCGATGAAGGATTTTCGTAAGGAGATGCTACATCCTCATCTTCGCACTTCCAGACATATGACATCTATGCTGGTCACACACCCAGTGATGGGAAGGCAAGCTAAGTACAGAATGAGACATCATGGAAGGATGAACTTGGGCCCCCCGCGAGCCCGTGAGAGCAGCCTGCTCATTTCCAGTGGACTCTTGTCCGCAGCACCAAGGCTTAACTTGGTGGCTCAGGGAACAGCTGCCTGTCATCTCAAAGGACGTGCACAAATGAAAGGCTATGGTTCTGATGGAGAGACTTTCGGTAATGACAAGCATCCTGGAAGATTCTGACTTAGCCCATGAAACTCAACCTGGATGCCACCCCTGCTCTGGACGCCTTCTGCAGCACCCCGCCCTGCATACTGATCCCTACTTCTAACACAGGACTTCAGAGGGCTTTTGAGGGTGCAGTGTCCTGAGGCCGGGACCAGGGGTCTGTGGATTTCTCCTGGGGACTCTCTAAGGAGCAAAGGGACACTAGAGAGCCACTTTGACACTCTACTGCGCATTTTACATCAACATGTAACATTGGATACATCAGTCAAACGAGGTCCTCACCATTACTATTTCTTCTTAGCGTAATTTCTTTGCTTATTTTTCTAAGAATGTAATTGTATGGAAAGCGTGAATAAAGGGTTCCGAAGTGTTTGCCTCTGTTTTCCACCCGGGGCCCACTGGCGGCCTACAGGCCAGTGACCGCATCTGTTCGGCATTTAGAATTCTTCCAATCGCTGAAATCATTCAGGAGGTGTTTGGTCTATGAACTATGTCCTTTTTTCAAAGCTGTACAATGACCCTGTGATGACATAATCACAGTTCTGTTTCTAAGACCCCAAATAATTCACCCCAGCATACCTGCTCCTCAGGTGAGGAGCCTGACCATTCCTCCTGGCAGGTCTGACAGGGCCACTTTCCAAACAGCATGAGCCAAATGAGTCACCCTGTCCTAGAGTCTCCTACTGATTGTAAGAATGGGAGTGTAAGAACGGGAGTGCTATTGTAAGAACGGGAGTGCATTAAATCATGGGAGCTGCGAGAGGAATGCACTGAGATTCCTTGGTTACGGTGTCATCCTCTCACAGTTTCAGAGCCTGAGGGAGGCAGTTGGTAGATTCACAAATTATTAGATACGCTCTTCAAAGAAAAGTGAGCCAGGGCACTGAATTCACTGTTCCATGAAGCTACCCCCAAATTATTTTTTTCATTTCTGATAGTGTGGATAGTGACTCGTGAATACCAAGTTCGCACACTCTCGTCATTATTACCTAGCGAGGATAAAGTGTCTCACTGAACTATAAACTCTCAAGAGATGTGGGCAGCTGTTTTCATTCATGAGAGCTTTTTCCGATGCCTGAGGCTAGAAATAAAATGTTCCTGGAAACATCTTTTTATTTATGTAAGTGCCCAAGTGCCACTGGCCTTCAAATTCCTTACTCGTGATTTATGTAGGAAACATTCTGTGCGGTGTGACGTCTGAAAAGGAGTTGATAAGGCGAGACAGTGAGGAACAGAGCCAGGGCTTACCTTCAGGAAGGCTTTCTTTTCCAACGTGTTCATGATAAACGGAGGGATGGCTGGAAGCAAAGATAGACCCGCTTAAATCCTTGTTTCATGTTAATTTTCAGCTTGCATTTTTTTTTCCAACAGTTTGACAAAAGGCTTATCTCACTGTTAGGCCATTTTCACACTGGCAGAGTAATTCTTTAAAATACTTTAGGATTGGGGAAAAGAAAATCTGCCGTGCTCACTCTCTAGATGTGTGAAAAATAAGTAATGCTCTCTTCCAGCCAGAAAGCTCTATAATCTTGAGAATTTTGCATTGAACTCTAGCTGCGAGCAGCACCAACACAAGGAGCACTTGCCTCCTGTGCTAATAAAACGAATGCAGCCCCTGGCGGGGCGGGGGTGGGGCTGGGGCGGGGCGCCCCGCGGCCTTGAGCCGGACCACTTGCTGGGCGAGCCTGGAAAAGTGACCTCACTTCTCTGAGCCTCCGTTCGTTTCTGGGTTAAGGAGCCCACCCACCAAGGGGAGTGATTTCTCTGGTGCACTGAGGCATAAATGCTCGCTCGGCCGTATTTGCTGAGCGAGCGAGTGGACGGCCGCTGTACTGACCCATGCCGGGGGCTGCCATGAGGATCCTGGAGACGGTCACCTGCGTGATGGCTTGCTTCGCAGCGTGCGCCGACTCGCCCAGGCGGGCCCCGTTTTCATCTGTGACGGGAATGCCGACCTTGAGCTCCCTAGAGAGCAAAGCAGACGCCAGCATGTCCACAGATGCCTTCATGGAGCGGGTGGAAAGGTCAGGTCCCCACGTGACCTGACCACCCACTCGAGTGTCATTCTGGGCAGAACAAATCTTTTTACATACTACGAACAAACTTAATCCTCATGGGATGGGCACAGAAATAACATAACATAGTAACTTTGTAAAAAAAGGGGGGGAGGGGTAGCAATTTTAATAAAAGTAGAACTCAAAGGGTGACCGTGGTAACTGAAGAGTAAGGGTAATTTTTAGGCTCATGTCCAGATTTCAGCAAGTTTCCAAATGAGAGGAAAATCTCTTCTAAGACATGGCAGTGCTGAGTGAACTGACAGTGACCTGGGAGGAGCCCCCAGCAGATGGCACTGTGGGGTATTTGTAAAAAATTAGTAACAAATGAACAGTACACTTAGGCTTTCAGGACAGCTCCTATCTTTACCCTGTTTCTCATTATCCGTTCCAAAATGCTTTTCTCGTTGTTCTCCTTTAATTTTTGCCAGTTCTAAGAAAATACTTCCAAAGATGTAGGTTAATATTATTTTAAACTCCGAATGAAAATTCTGGGGGGATAATGGACCTATTTTAGAGAAAATACTTCCTGTGTATAAATCTTCTTTGCCTGAACCTGGCACAGCCAGATCTAAGTTTGAGATATTCTTTTAAACTTTTTATTATATAGAACTGGAAAGAGTACTCTAGCCTCCAGCACGCAGCCTGCTGCGCGAATTGGCACCTCGGTGGCTAAGCCCGTTTCATGAGTGGCCCATCCTCACCCCAACTCCAGCTTATTTTGACGCAAACCCCCAATCTCATATAATTTTATCTGTAAATGTTAAAATAATTTTTTAAAAGTTTCAACAAAGCTAATTCTCACAAAAACCCTCTTACTGCCGTCTGGCACGAGTCATTTGTAGCCGTGCATATAGCTCACCTTTGCCTCATGAGTGGGATGTTGATGCAGTTGGCAGCGGCTACGGCGGCAAAGGGCACGAAACGTCCTATGAGTGGGGACACGTGCTGCAGAAGAGAGAGTTCCCAGAGCGTCATCTAACAGTCCCTGTGCTCCCCGATGGCCACACTGATTGCTTCTTGAAAGCTGCAAAAAATGCAGGGCCCTACTTGTGCAGAGACTCAGGCCGAGAGCACTTTTACAGCCGATTTCCTAGCGGTATTTTTATGTCTCCAGGGGGGGCGTACGAGACTTCTAAGGCATTTTGCAGCTCAGTGTGGTTGATAGACAGGAGCTTTGAGTCCCAAAGTCTTGAGGTCCCCTTCTTCAGGAGTGTGGCCTGAGGCCGCTGCCTACACGCAGCCTCTGGCGGGCTGTTGCGGTGGGTGGGCATTTAGTGCTTAACTTAGGACTAAGCGCAGCGTCAGGCACAGACCGGGGCCAGGGCTATGGGTGACGCCCCTCCTCAAGCTTATGGGAAGACGAAATGAACACAGGCAGTCAAAGAGAGTGACAGTAAGAAAGTCACAGGACTTGGACTGCTTTGAGAAACAATAGAGCGACTCAGGGCCAGGCAGGTGAGAACCAACTGTGAAGCTGTCCCGTGGGAGGGACAGCCCAAGCACCTTGGCCAGTGCATTGAGTCCCAGGGCGGTCACCACAGCACCAGTCGTCGCGGACACGTAAGCTGTTCCCAGTTCACTGAAAAGAAGAGAAACAACACACAAATAACGGGCGTGTGTCAGGAAACTCTGGCTTTCTTTTCACTTGTTTTGCCTTTTGTTTTTGGAAATGATGGGAAAATGGGAAGGGGCGTGATTAAGAATTGATGGCCCACAAAACAACTTCATTGCCTCTCCACAGCTGGAGAAGTCTGGAGAAAAGGCAAGTAGACCCAAGCAAACGACGGGCTTCTGCACACAGAACGGGACATAATCCCAAACACGAAGACACATGGAACAGGCAGTGTCGGGCGGAGGAGGGAGGGGGCTGTGTGTGCGCGGGAAGCAGCGAGTGGCGGAAAATACATACTGGCCTACGTGTCTGTGGCACGTTGATTTAAATTAAAAACAGAGTTTTCAAAATACTCATATATCATACTGAAAATAAAAATGCAATGCGGTTCTTAAAATGATAACTTGGCGTATAAAAATTCAAAAAGTCTCCTCTTTGAGATACAATGAAGCCCAAGCAAGTCTCTCCTGTTTAGAAATATATCTCAGTTCGAGGACTGGGTGTCGCCAGGTACAACAGACCCTGCTGGTTGCAGAGCCCACGTCCTTTGTTATACGTGGTGACAGCAGAGAATATAGGCTGTGAAAAGCAGATTAAAGCGAGAAAACAAAACACTGATGTGTTAGACAAGTTATGCTAAAAGTTTTGGCTCACTGATCACTTTGGCCTAAAATTTTTTTTCAGGGAGGCAAAATTTCAAACTTACTCGCTTTGGCTCCATCAATGACTGATGTTTAAGACAAATCAGGAATAAAAGCCCCCTTGACCTCTGCAGAGATCACACTGTGGACGCCGCTACTTTTGACGTTGGCATCTGCACACACACATAGGGCAGACGGGGGTGTGGCGTGTCGCTCATGACAGGCCCGCCCTGAGCTGCCGCTGTGTGTTCTGTGGGGAGACGAGCCTGAGTGGGTAGAACACCTGCCTTCCTCCCAGCGCCACTAATGGCACGAGTAATGTCTGAGAAGTCAGTTTGGACAAAAGCCATCTTGATAGAAAGGGAGAGGAAGGACCACTGCTGAAAAGTATGCTCCATGATCTACTTGTTTAAACAGAAGGGCACCACCATCCCCTCAAACGACACTGAGAGGGGCGGCAGGAGGGTAAGTCGCAGCCTTACTTGACAGTGAGGGGCGCATCTCCACTCCTGTTGGTGTAATTGACCACGGCATTGAAGGACTGGTTGACCCACTGCCAGAACAGCACCGCCGGTGTGGTCCTGAAACAGAGCGAGCCATCACATTGCCACCATCGCCTGAGACCTAGCCACTGTGCAGGACAGAAACGCGAACCCCAGTGACCAGAGAGGAGGGGACCAGAGATGGGACATTGCTGGGTCAGAGGCTTAGGACCTGGTGGCTGGGCAGATTGTTATCATCCCTGCTTCCCAGTTTCCTCGTTTGTTAGATGTGGGGAACACTGAGCTCAGAGGGTCATGGTGAGGATGGAGGTACCTTACTTATACCTCATTTTGCATTTGCAGAGAGCCTGGCACAGGGCAGGCTCTCAGTAAGTGTCAGGTCCCTTTTACTGGGAGAAAAGGAAGGCACTGGTAGGCTAAGTGGTCCTGATCCCTCTACACTGCATGTGCAACCCAGGTGTCTCCGTCTGCACCTCTACCTCCAGCCACGCACCTACACCTGTATCTCAGGAACGGGTGAAGGCGGGAATTTGCGTAGACACTCTTTTTTATTTTTTTTGTCCATCTCATTTCCTTTGGGTCTAAGCTTTAGGGAAGAAAAGTTCAACCTCCTTTTGCCAACAAAGAAAACTTCAGCAGAGGGAAAAGGTACCCCTACAGACCCCTAGAGTTGCATCTATGCAGAATAGGACTCGACACGAAATCATATTTACTTCAGGGACATTATTTACCTACAAAAATCTACTCTAAGCTTCTGTAATACAGAGTGCACTGCTGTTGCCTCTCCGTAACTTACCTATAAAATGTCATCATACAGCCTGTGATGGTCATGTTCATAGGAACCTGAGCTGACATTCGTCCTATCAAAACCATCTTTTCACCAGTGTCGGGGTGAAAAGCTGAATCATAAATGTACTTTGCTCTCCATAGTTCATTTTCTGTAAGACCTGGAGGAATGATTCCTTGTCTGGAAAAACAACAACAAATAACACAACAATTGAAGGCTTCCAAGTTTACACTCACTTAAAACAACTGTGCCTGGAAGGAGTGACACACCCATTACACAGAGCCAGTGGAATTTTAATAACACAAAAGACAATAAACACTTAAAATGAACATTTCAAATCCACATATCTCAAATTATCTATAATTTGGAAAAACCAAAACATATGTTCTATAATAGGGAAGTAGTAAACTTCGAAATATTCTTTGTTTTAAATGACTTATTTAAAACAAACTATTTAAAAGTATACTTAATACTTTTAATATTTGTATTATATTTAAAAGTATATTTTGAACTTTGCAAACTCTAAAATATTGTTAACCAATTTGACCAAAGCTGTGGCAATCAAGAATATGAATTCATTTTTATATCAGTAGTTTGAAAACCTAGATTAGAAAGGCTCATTATTTTTTCTACATATCAAAGAATCACATATTCATTGCTGAAATTTAGAAAGTGCAGAAATTCATCAGAGCAATTAAAATCATTCAATCCTTCACCTACCTGGCACCACTGGTAATGTTTTGGTGAATATACTTTTAGTCCTTTCTAAAATCTACATACATGATGTGCTTGTTTAAAGACATCACACCAAACCTGCTGCTTCATAACCACTTTTTTATTCAATAATATTTTGTAAACATTTCTCTGTATCTTTAGATATTCTTCTATTTCATCTGAATGGGGTTGAATAGTGACCCCCTCCAACAAGAAAAAAAATCATGTTCACCTGGAACCTCAGAATGGGGCTTCATTTGGAAACAGGGTCTTTGCAGATGTCACTGGTTAAGACAAGGTGGCCTTGTGCAGTCATACAAAGAAGGCCGGGGACAACAGAGGCAGAGATCTAGGGACAGAGCGACAAGCCAGGGAAACGTAAAGCCACCAAAAGCCAGAGGAAGATGGAAGGATTCTCCCCTGGAGCCTCAGAGGAGGGCACAGCCCTGCCCATGCCTTGATTCCATACTTCCGGCCTCTGGAACGGTGAGAGAGTAAATTTAAGTGTCTGATGCGCCACTCATCAGCCACAGGAAAGTAGTACATCGCCCTTTAAAATATATCATAAAACAGTCTATTATACTGGCCCCCTGTTGCTGGACATTTTAATTGCTTCTCATCTTTTCTATCTGTAAAGGATGAGAAAGTAAATATCCTTGTAAATAAATACATCTACCCCCACTTCCAAGATTATGCAGAGAGAAATTAGTGTATTTGCTGAGACAAGTGCAATGTAAAATATTAAAACTGCAAACGCCTTCTGACCTTTCCCTCTACTTTTATCTTCATCAGTGGCATTGTTATTGTCCAGGTAGCTTGAATGTATACTCTATACACTATGGATAATTTTGTTTCCTGTGTTATCTGCTATCCTGGAAATTTTTATTTTTTTGTAGTCAGGTGGGAACAAATGAAGCTTCCACCTAGAAAGGCCTGACCCGCTTTAAGGTTATACAGATGTTCACTATACTTCTTGTATTTTTGTAATAGTTTCTATTTTGTTTTTGGTCACTTAAGTTTTTAATCTATTTGTAATTTACCTTAAGATACAAATCTGTGAAACTTGCCTAACTTTACTTTCCAGTTGGCCGGTCTGCCATTCCAGTGCCAAGATTTAAACACTCGATTTATCATCACCTGAGAGTGCGTGAATGATAAGCCTGATTCCTGAACTTTCTGTAGGGTTCTACTTACCTGCATCTGCATCTTGTGGTGACAGTACCCACCATTTTAATGTGACAGTTTATTTCAAGGTTTTATAGAGTACTGGTCCCTCACCGTTTTTCTTTCTCAAAAATGCCTCAGTTATATGAATTTCTCCTTCCAGATAACCTTTAGAATGATTCTGGTAACTGTGTAAGTGGTCCCAATTATACTTTCACTGAAAGTGCATTAATCTGGAGAGAACTGGCACCCCCACCACATTCAGACTTTCTATCCGGGCCTAACACACTTTCTCCCATTACAAAAGCTTCTCAGACTCAGTGTTTGGCAACGGTTCATGGCTTGCCCTTGGTTTCCTTCCTAATTACCTACATGACAACCCCTTTTACATGTATTACATGTTTACATTTTTTAAAGGATTATTAAAAAAAAACCCAAACCAAAAAACTAAGAATATGTGAGAGGAACTTTTGTGGTCCACAAAGCCCGAAATGGTTCTTATGTAGTCTTTTATGGAGAAAGTTGTGGCCACTGCCTCGGCGGATCACCCTTCCCTTCCCTTGTGCCCAGCTTTTGGAGCTGATGGGGGGCACCCTGAACCTGCAAACCCGGCCCCCAGCCTCCTTCCCGTCAGAGCTCCCACCTACGGTGTTTATTCACTGGGGTTTTATCTCTAAAGCAACTAGCACATCCTAATTCTTGGCAGTTTGCCTTTTGTATGATGCTATCTCCATCTGGACCTAGGAAGGTGCCTGGGGTGGCTGCAGATGCAGGCGGCAGATGTACGGGAGAGAAGGGGCAGGGCGCTATAAATAGGGGACCTCACAGGTTGGTACCGACGAGTTAGAGGGAGGGCTGTCTTACTTTCAGGGTACCGTGACCCCTGGACATCTGTGTCAAGGGCCAACAATGGGGGATAAAACACGTCCTCCTATGTTTTTATTTTTTATTTTTGTGAAGAGGATTCCATTGCAAAAAATAAAATTGTAAACTTGCTAAGTGAAGGTTTAAAGACAATAGGCTAACACGGCGATCTATTAATACTTTCGGCCAAAAGCATAACCACTGATGTTACCCGTAATCGTGCACGATTTTTCTGGCATTTTCTAGTTGTTCGCTGGTTAGCAGGATGTTCCTGGGATCCGTTACAGTGAAGAAATGACTGGCTCGTCCCACAAAAGTGCTCTGGTCCCATCGAGGCTCTTTGATGTTAATGTCCGGTGGGAGTTCTCCAGACATGGTCCTGGGTGAGGGGGGTCAGAAAGACAAGTCCAGTTAAGACTTAGAGCATCGATGCATGGTTAGGGACTTTCATGTCTCGCTGATCTTCCAGTAAAGGTGCGTATATATTCCTACTTCCAAAAATAATTTTCTGTTAATGGTAGAAAGACAATCTAAATCCACAGCTAACTTTGTCCATAAATCTCAATCAAACTTCAACAATTTCCCACATATGTCTTTTTATCAGCCCATGGTACCGTATCCTTCCTTACTTTTGGAAACCTAAAACTGCTCTAGAGAAACTAGAAATAGGAAAAGTTTTTAAAAGTAGTATCAACAGTAACACAGTCTCATGTTTGAAATCCTTTTTGTGGGTGATATTCAACGTCAAACTACTGTTGCCTTCTCTGTTACCTACCAGTAGGTGGGGCTAAGTCACTCTCGCGGAGGGAGTGAAGACCCTGGTGCAGTGGGGGGTGGAGGGGAGTGGATCTGGGTTCCCTGAAGGCTGGTTTACTCTGAAGCAGCCATCCAGTCCCTGGCTTGTGGTCGCAGACTTGCCCCCGACCTGCTGCCTCCCCTCCCCCCGACAAAGGCTGAAACTGGTCGAAGATCAGCCCCCCTTTTAGAGAACAGGGCCACAGCCCCTGGGGACAGGCTGCACAGGACACCAGAGAATGTGTTCAAGGACGTGCGAGTGAGTCCATGAGCTTGATGACACTAGAGCAAGTGAAGGGTACCACCGGGAGAGCCTGGAGACACCTGTGGGGGTGCATCCTTTGCGCCGTGTTTACCTGAGGCCCTGCCAGGGATGCGGAACCACTGGGACAGCATCAGACATTCAGAGAGGCCACAAAAGAGAGGCAGGAGGTGGACAGCCCAGCCTCGGGGACTAAGTGGCGAGCCTCCACTGGAAGAATTTACTGACCAGTTAGTTCCCAGCTGGTTTAGTAACTGCAGGTGGTCAGCAGCAGTTACATAACAGAAAACGTTATGCTTTGCACATCATCTGGGTCGATTTCTAATTTTCAGCAGGTTCCGTTTTCGTGATCTGAAGAGATGACGGAATGGGGGTGTAGAGGAGCAGAAGGGGCTGTAGGATTCCAGAGCAGGGACAGGGAAGTGCCAGGGGAAAGGAGGTCTCTTGGATATTGAAATATAGGAATACCCCGTTTTCTTGTGTGGGTTTATTGTGCCTCAGAGACGGTGAGTTTTTTACAAACTGAAGGTCAGTGGCAACGTTGCCTTGAGTACGTCGAGGGGCCCCGTTTTCCCTAGAGCATTTGCTGACCTTCAGTCTCCGTGTCAGAGTTCGGTAATCCTTGCAAAGTTCAGACTTTCTTGTCCTGATCCCATTTATTACGTGCTGTGTGATCAGGAACCTTCGAAGTCGTTACTGTAATCGTTCCGGGGCACCCTGAGCCCCACCCATCAAAGGTGGCGAACTTAACGGGTGAGGGTTGTGTGTGCTGCCCACCGTTCCCGGGGCGCTCCCTCTCCCTCTCCTCCTCAGGCCTCCCTGTCCCCTGAGACACAACAATAGTGTAATCAGGGTGACTGACAGCCTACCGTGGCCTCCAAGGGTTCAAGGGAAAGGAAGAGGAAAAGGTCCCTCGCTTTAAACCGGAAGCTTCAGCGACCTGTTGAGTTGTCCGCAGAGCTGGGCTTTTTCCCGGGAGCTGTTGCACCGGTGCCCTGGTCTTCAGGAACCATCCCGGGAGGCCTGACTGCCCGCCTTCCAGGCTAGATATCACACAGTCATCACGCCGGTACGCAAGGGCGGGGCCCCCCGACTCCCCTGACCACCTCTGACCCCACCTCAGCCTTCGCGGCTGGTGAACTGGCAGCTCCAGTTAGTCAGTGTGTTGCGTCTGGTTTCTAAGTGAGCCTACGGAACCAATCGGTTAGCTGAGTCGGAGCTCCTGGCTTGACGCAGCGCCTCCCTAACCCCTCTGCTAACTTGGAATCCTTGGGTAGAGGTGATGAGGGAAGGGAGGGCCCTGCTGTGGAGGCAACATATCTGCGTTCAAATCCCAGCTCCACCACTGACTGTCACCCTGGAGACATTATCCCACAGCTTCAGGTCTGTGTCTCTCTGTGAGCAATGTTAGGGTACTGATACCCACTAGCATTAAATAACCACGTATTCTAAGAGCGTGTCTTGTATTTTCTCACCTAACCCTCCTAACAGCTCGGGTTACCAGGGTGGTTGGCTAACTTGCTCTGTTAAGTGTTCATGCCGAAGTGTTAGCCTCAGTTATCTGGCGCCAGAACCCCTGCTCCCTGGAGCGGCAGCTGCGACCAGGAAAGCGTCTCCCTGGAAATCTTGATTCAAGAGCTTGGTGGGGCCTAGGGACCTGAATTTTAAGGAGCACACCCTTGGTATCTCGCGATTAGTTAAGTTTGGGAAGCACTATGTTTGAAAGAATATAAAAATTATGAGTCAATAATAACCGGAAGCCCTACCAGCGAAGGGAAGATTCTTGCCCTCTTGTGGGGGCAACATATGTATTTAGGCAACTCCAGGGCCACTCCCGTGGGCTGCTGGGCCTGTCCTTTCTGGCGGGTTCCTGTGGAGGAGGGACCCTGCCCTGTGGCCTGGTCCCCAAGGCCACACCATGACAGCCCACGGGACGGGATCAGAGCTGGACTTTAGCTACAGCAGTCCAGATTGGAGTCCTGAGTCTGTCCCTTCCTGCCTAGGCGTGTCACTGAGTGAGTCACTTCACATTTCCGAGTCTCGGTTTTTTCATCGGTAGGTACAGGTCAGCTTCGGCTCCCAGAGTTGGCAGGGTCAGCAAGCTGACCTGCACAGCAGGGCTTTATGGGCCTCGGTTAACTGCGCACTTCAGGCAAAGGTGAGATCGTCGCTAATAGGCCGGGTCTCCAGGGGCAAAGCTGCCGTCCGCCGCCGCCGCCGCGGCCGAGGTCCAGCCCGTAGGGGCAGTGGGGGGAGGGCGGGGGCAGGAATGGAATGGAGCTTTGCTGCCTGAGCACGTCGAAAAGATAACCAGAAACATCTAAGCAAAAGAACTTTTCCCTAAGGTAAACTTTGCTTCAAACTTTTAGCCACATTCCAAGGAAACGGCTTCCCCCTTGGGGAAAAAAGAATGTTTCAAAATTTCACAGAAAATAAGTTCACCGGGCATATGCTTCATCAGGAACTTAGTGACAAAGACCTTTCACTGTGGCTAAAGATTAACAATGACAATTAAGGCATTAAACTGGAAACTTGGTTAAAACAAGTACAGCTTGAAAGAGCTAAGAAAGAGTCTGGGTGCCCTGGTTTACCTAGTTAGGGCCAGGCAGGAGTGGAACACTGTCTAAGTCACTGCGGGGGGATGTGACCGAGTGCCCCTTATGTGCCTGGCCCGGGCTGGCCATTCGTTATTAGATTGCTAAATCCTTGTTTCAGCCCTTTGAGAAAATCTCCCCTATTTTGTAGTTACTCAGAGAAACCAAGCTCCAAGCCCCAGGTGACAAAGCCTGGGCGTGGCTGTCCTATCTGACTTCGCACCACGCTCCTGACCCTTGGGGGGCTGGAGGCCAGTGTCCAACGAGGCAGTCGGGCTGACTCAAGGAGTTAGCAAATTCCCTGATTTGTTGGGCTTTCAGCTGGTTGCCCCCCACAACATTCTGTTCTTATGGGCACGGCCACACAGGAGATTAAATTAGAGACCAGAAAGTTGAACCCTATGCAAAAAATTACATTTATCCAAAGGCCATTTCCACTCCGCAACGGCTTTCTGTGGCACGCTCCTTGAGTCCAGGGATAGGCCTGTCGGAGAGGAGGGCGCCGTCTTGAATCGGGAAGACGTGGACGATCGCTGCCTTCTGCCTCTCTCCCCACACTGTCCTCCCACCCCACCTCCCACCCCACCATGCAGATCCCCCTCTTACTAACTTTAAAATACCCAGGTAACAGCACAATCCCTGTTCACATTCCAGTCCTGAAGATCAATTTTGGGTGTGGGTTTCTTAATCAATATCTTAGGATGGGTGAAGTTCTTATTCATTAAAAGAAAATTCTATTGGTTTCTGCTTGAGGTGGTGGCATCAGGCTGTAACAGTGATAAAATACTGCCAATCTGTAATATCTCGGACATGCGCAGTTGAGTATTTTACCCACGTCAAGGAATCAGCTCACGGGTTATATACTCTGCCTATGAAAATATTTCACAAATTAATAGCAGTTAACTAAAAATTGAATAACTTTGCACTTCTTATAATTAAGTGTAGAGTCATTACAAATTCTAATTTAATTTTTCACTTTCTCAGCTAGCTTGCACAGTCAGTATTTTTTAATGACTTACTGCTAATGACTTTTTTTACCTTTAACCTCAAGCGAAAGTTCCCACCCATGACTGCATTCCAACTCCGCCTGTCTAACCACTGCCAGCACAGGAGGGTGTTGGCACCACAGTTCATTTTGCTCTGGTTGTCCCCCCAGCTTTCTTTGCAGGAAGTGAGGATGTGGAAGGGAGGTTCCCACCCTGTTGGCACCTTTCTATACCCATCTGCTTGGGGTTTCAGCGAACTCGTACAGAATATTGAGAGCATTTAAAATATTTTACCGATGGTGAACTATAGCTAGCCCTGCTAAATAGGTTCTTCCCTGACAGTGGCAGCCACAGACGCCATCCCTTTCCTGAAGGCCCAGGGGCCTGAAAGCCCGCACATTCCACCTAAACCTTGATTGCATTCTTAGAGCTGACAGATCCTTCTCTCCACATGCCATCAGCCTTGCAAGACAGGCCCCTGTAGTCCTGAGGGGAGGACAGACCTGCCTGAGGTCCCAGCACTTCTTGGTGGAGCCTCTGCTCATCCTCCCACGGAGTAGCCTCCGCTCATCCTGCCACGGAGTTCCCTCGCCCCTTGTATACCTTCTATGCCAAGTCGGTGCCCAGCATCGTAACAGCTGCACACCCCCTTTCACCTATTACAGTGCCAGGAACATGGAAGAAGCTCAGTAAATTGGGGGTGGACAAAGGAAGAGAAACCCTAGGCACCCAAGTCAAAATCCAGAAGGTGAGGCAGGAGAGAGATTAGGACTTTGGAGGAAATTACCCACCGAATGCCCTGTGGGCTCGGAGCTGTTCCAAGCTCTGCAGAGCGTGGCGTTCTCATTCAGGCGCCCAACGGACACGCACCCAGGGCGGCTGTGGTGCAGTCCATTGCTGGGTACAGAGCACAGGCAGGGAAGCAAAGGCACACACGTCCTGATCACAAGGAGAGGATAAAGGGAGCGAGGAAATGCAGTTTGTTTCAACTGCGGACACACGTATTTAAGGAGAAAGAAACACAGGGGTATGTCTAACACGGACGCAGGCACCAGAGGGGCAATTTTAGACAACTCAGCCAAGGGGAAGCATCTTTGAAGAAGTCACATGTACTCAGATGGCCTGCTGTGTGACCTTGGGCAGATCACTCAACCTGGCTGAGCCCAGTTTTCTCATCTGGATCAGGAAGGTACTGCGAGTTATCTCACAGGGATGGAAGAATGTCAAAGTAAAGGGACGGACCTAAATCGCCTGCACACACTTAGTAGATAATGCGGTCACTGTCACTCTGGTAAGGTTGCAGACCTGTGACAGGAGGGAAAGATCAAGAAGACCACAGGTCCGCACGGGTCCGCCCAGGGGCCGGGCCATTGCCCATCTCTCCCCTATTGGATTGCGAGTTCCAGGGCGGGGACCCGCTGTCTCCTCGGACCCCAGAGCCCCGCTCTGAGCCAGGGGAAACCAAGAACTAGGAACATGAGGGGTGTGGGGGTCGGTGCCACCTGGTCGCCCAGCAGTCGTGTGTGCGGTAGCCTGTCCCCGCGGCAGCCATCTTGGGTGTCCTCCCCGCGAGTTTCGTCACGCGGCTGCCAGAGACGGCGTGGCAGGGGGCGTGCAGGCGTACGTGGGTGAGCCCCCTCCCATCCGGGGAGCTCAGCGGGCGCTCAGACGCTGCAGTGGGGAGCTGTCAAGCAGCGGATGGCAGAAGTCCCCATGATGCAGGGACCTATGGCCCGGGCAGTCGCGGGCACGGCGAGGGGACTTGTGATCTCTTGGCCCTGGGGGTTTCCCTGCAGCTGGCACGCGGGCGCACGTCCCTGCCCGAGCCCGTGCCCCTGCCCCAGCCTGCGGCCCCGCCCCCGGCCAGACGCCCTGCGTTTTTCCCACCCGTGGCGGCCGCGCTGCCACCAGCAACTCACCGCTCGCCTCAGGCCGCCACCGCCGGCACCACTTGGAGGACCCGCTTGGCGCAGCCTCAGTCGCCACCGGAAGCGCTTCTCCCGCCGCTGCAGCCTGCAGCGCGCTCGGAGCGCGTGCCCGCCCCGCCCGGAGCCGGAGGTCGGAAAGCCCAGACCCGCCCCCTGAGTCACTGCGGGTCACCAGCCTTCGCCTGCTGTCGGCGCCATCCGGTGCCCGCGCTTTGGCTTCTGGCTCCTTGCCCAGACTCCCGTCTCCATCGCGATCTCCCAAGTTTCGTCCTCACGATGGAGTGTGGCTCTGCTCAGGCTAAAGCCCTGTTTTCTATTTCAGTTTCCCGAGAGACGACCCCTTCCTTAAATTTCTTTATTCCCAGGGTCTTGCATGGAGTGACCATCCATGCATTCCCTCACCCACTCATTTATTCATTTAAACCAGACCGTAGAAGTGAAACTAAGCCGAAAGAGGCAAGCAACATAGAATTCGGATGGCATAATTTCGGGCCCTGGGCTCAGCCAATCCTGAAGTTAGATTTGCCTCCTGGGCTTCCAGTTATGGGAGCCAATAAATCTACCAACATACACTTTTTAAAAAATCATAAGCCCTTGGGAGTTGGATTTATATCCTGGGGCGGGGGGCAGGGGAGGGAAGCGCGGTGACAGAGGTGGTGACATTTGTACTGAACGCAATTACATTTGAAAAAGTAGGACAAGGAGGAAGGCAAAGGCAGAAGAAATGAGCTGAGGTTTTTAGAATAAAAAGCAAGTGTTTGCATGTGTTTCTACTGTTGTTTTAAATACACAACGTTCGGAAAAGCTTCCTCGGGAGCTGAAATAGTGTTTTTCGGGTTTGTTAATAAGGACACTGAATGCTGGCTAATTCTTGCTAAGCTTGCACGGACAAAGGTTGCAAAACCCTTGTATTTTAATGCGGACTTTGAACTGTTCAGGACATGGCAAAAGTAAAACAGAGCATATGTCAGCAAAGATGGGTGCATTTCTGAGCATCGTAAAAGTCAGTGAGGTGAGTAAAGAGCTTGCTGACTATATCACAAGATGACGGTTTCCTCTTGGTAGGACAGGGAATTCAGGGATGATCAATATTTTTCTTTAAAATTAACATTGAAGTGAAAACTTTTAAGTTCCAGGTTATACTAGCCAAGTTATGTATGATGGCAAAAGAAACACCTAATCAAGCAAATTCGAAAAGTACAGAAAAGTTCGGGTACACACTCCATGTTTTCCTGGGCACTCTCCCTCCTAGATTTTTAATACATTTCCTTCCAGAAATTTCTTTTCTTTTCTGTTCCACCAAACTTCTGTTCATCTGATGCTTGAGTTTCAGCTCTCCATATGTATGACCCAGAGGCACGAGTCCCAGGGGTTAGGGACACAGGCTCTGGAGGCATACGCACCTGGCTTCTGATATCACCCCTGCCCTGAATGGCTACGAGACCCTACAGAAATGAGTTCCTTTGCCCCCCTGTGCCCTGGCTTCTCTATCTCTAACATAGGATGAAGCTAACACCTGCCCATGGGACTGTTGGGATGATTACCCGAAATGATGTCAGTGCCCAGGTGCACAGGGCGCCTGACCCTCAGCGAGCATCCATCTTTGAGAGCCGTTGTTATCGGGGTTCCAGCCTTGTGGCTCCCACAGCGCTTCACACGGCTCTCTGTGGGTACTCCCCTCGTGGCGTCTAAGCATAGTTTTATAGTCTGTCTTCTCTCTCTAGACTGTGGACCCTTTAAAATAAAAAAAACTGTCTTATTCAACTTTCTGTCCCCATGGTCTAGCACAAGGCAGGACGTGCTAGATTCAGTACTTTTTTGCTAATTATGTGATTAGCGTCATGATGCACATATTTTATGATTTGCTTTCTCCACTGAAAGTTGCATTTCATAAACATTTTCTCAGGTTGCACTCTTCATTCATTCACACTTTTATTTGATAAATGCTTCTTGCACACCAGTTATATATTAGCAACTGCTCCAGGTGCTGGGGGGTCTGCACTGAAAGTCACAAATGCAATCCCACGCCCTCATGCCATGGCCATTCTCGGAGGAGAGTCAGACAATGAACACAGCCTGTGAGTATAGTACATGGCAGTGGTGAGTGCAGTCCGCAAACAGAGGGAGGGCAGAGGGGAGTGTGGTCAGGGCAGATCTCTGGGGAAGGGACCTTTCTCACCCGAGTGACTGTACAGAATCCCACCGAGTGCTGTGTCATCGTCCATTCAACCTGCCAAGGGGACTCCATCCACTCAGGCATATCTGATTCTATGTGTCTTTTCTCAGCCACTCAGCAGAGCCTTATAGGAGGGGGTACCTGTCATGGAGTGCCTGCTGCCAGCTGGGCACAGAGTCAGTTTCACACACTCCTTCTCTAGTCCTCGCAGAAACCCGGAGGGGCTAGTGACTTGTATCAGGGTTTGTTAGAAAAACCGAACCAATAGGATATCTGTCTCTGTCTGTCTACCTACCTACCTACCTACCTACCTAGAGATTTCTGATAAGGAGTTGAAGAGGAAAAGGAGATTATTTATCAGGCCAGCCCAATGAAGAGACCAGAGACACATTAGCTTCCCCAAACAAAGGTTGGGGTCAGTTTTAAGGGGCGAGGGTAAGCAGAGGTTATACATCGTTCTTCATTCTAATCTGGGGGTCTGATTGGGCAGCCTGGAACGGAGCCAGCTGAGGTTCGGCGTGCGGAAGGGCCGGCGGGGGACAGAGAAGGAACAAGGCTGAGGCTGGCACATCCGTGAGTCCACATGGGTCCCTGTGCTGGGTCTTCCTTACTGATGGACTCCGGGCTTCTTAACGGGCCCCGACTGGTAAACACGGCATTTCTGCTATGTGAGCTCCCTAAATCTCTGTCCTGCTGTGGTTTGGAGGTCAACTGAGGGTTATTGAGCTGCTCAGTGTGTCTGCTCAAGCCTCGGAGACCAGGCCGACCCGGCTGGGTTTGGTGGCCTCTGGAGCACTGTGAGGAGGCCCGCTGTTATCTCCTGGAAGAAACGTAAAACTAGAAAAACGATTAGGATCTGGTTTCAGCGTTAGGGCCCCGTCTCAATGGCCGGGTCGACCTGCCATCTGCCATTAGTGGGGCTGGACTGTGGTCAGCAGGTAGACAGGCCTTAGACTTCGTTCCTCAAATAGGCGGCCCGTAATACTGAAAGCGTTCTTATTTGGGAGTGAAAACTTGGTGTGTCTCCATTACAAAGCTTGTGCAAGCCACATGAATTGGCTCTTTGTTTCAAAATAAAGCAACACTCACTATCACGTGGGAGCCAATTCTGGCTTAAATAGATCCTGGAGGCTAAACACCGTGTAGATTCCCCTGAGAAAGCCAAGTCACAACATTGTGGGTTTAAGGAACTGGTTCATTAGTCAAATCAATCTTAACATAATAGGGCAGAGGTAAGGGAGAAATAATACTTTACATTTCCTTTTGCTCCGGCTAAGCCCTTGCTGTTCCGTTTCTTTAACCCTTCTGAGAAGAGTATGATACTTGCTTCCACTTTGGGTCCCATCCTTTTGTTCCATTCCAACATCCATTTACTGAGCATCTGCTTGGGCCGCTCCAATGGGCACGGTGAGTGACACTGAGTCCCTTGCTCCCACGGGGGAGACGACAATAAGCCAATAAATGTGGGATTTTAGGGAATGAAATGTAGAATGGAGAAAGCTGGGCCAGAGGCCGGAGCGAGGCAGGCATGGGTCACTGGGCAGTATTTTAGAAGGGACGTTCAAGGAAGGCTTCTCTGGGGAGGTGGTATTGGAGCAGAGGCCTGAACAAAGGTAGGGAAGGAGCCTTTGTCACCCAGTGTTCTCACACCTGTTTTACAGTCCCTCGGATTAAGGCCTCCTTGTTTTGTTGTTTTTAAAAAGATTTATTTATTTATTTTTAGACAGAGGGGAAGAGAAGGAGAAAGAGAAGGAGAGAAGCATCAGTGTGTGGTTGCTTCTTGCGATCCTCCTGCTGGGGACCTGGCCCACAGCCCAGGCCTGTGCCTTGACTGGGGAATCGAACCAGTGACTCTTTGGTTTGCAGGCTGGTGCTCAATCCACTGAGCCATACTAGGCAGGGCCCTCCCTGTGAAACTAACTTCTGTTTTCCTGATTGAGACCCTGACTGATAGAATATGGACATTTCTTGACAGCCTTTCAGGACCCATTATCCCATTCTGCTAAGAACGCCCTGACTCGGGGCGGCTGCCCTCACTCCATTTCATAGCAACTGGTCGGTTTAGGTGGGGTAGAGCCAGATTTTAACTCCAAGGTGGTTGGCATATTCCTATCTGCCTCTTACTAGCGTGTGAGCTTGAGCAAATTCACAGATGGCATTGGGCTTCAGTTTCTTCAGAGTTAAAATAAGGCTCCTGACGCTTTCACCAGAGCCGGCCCATAGAGGGCACTCAAAAACGTTAGCTCCGTTCCCCCTTTTTTGCTTTAGTAGCTATGATTCTTTTAGTGAGTTTCATTTTAGCACATAGGAACGTGACCATGACCATTACTGTATTGCAGCAAATACAAAACACCATTTTTATACTGGCTTTATCTCAGAAACCCCACCTTATGGGCATTGGCTGTGTTTTATGATGATTTAACTCAAGTGGACCTCTGTGATCTCTGGCTTTACCACTGTGCCGCAGATTCTCTAATTAACCTGCTAAATCTGGCTTTTAAAAGATGACATCTGCTGGTATACAGACTACTTTGTTTCAATTTATGAATCTGTTTTTCATGCCGTTAAGTCGTTAAAGAAATCTGCGATGACAGAGTCCTAATCCCACAACAAAGAATGCGATGGGGACAGCCGTCCTTGGCTCTTCGCGCTTGATGTAAAAATTATCTCTGACATACAGAACATCAGCTGCCCTCTGCCCAACATGAGACACGAGACTTTGGAGCCAGGCCTCACGATACTCGTGTTTTACCATCTTATTCATCAAGTGGCTTTGGACAAATCACTTCCCCTCTCTGAGCCTCCGTTTGAGTAAAATGGAGATAATATCTGATCAGTCTCTTCCAGGCAGGAGCAGTGATGGCTATTATGTTGAGGTGAAGGAAAAAATAATTTTCCTTCTTCCCTTAGAAAGTTCTTGTGGCTTGACTAATAATCAAAACAACATAGGGCAGATTAAGAGGAAGAAAATGACCCAATTTAAGACGTAGGTACATGCTGGGATTCCGCAGGAATGAGACCTGACGACAGGTTGGGAAGTTAAGGCCTATGTGTCCTCCTGAGCTAACGATAAGGGTGGGGCGTTGTGGTTTGGGGCTTTGAAGGGCAGGAAGGCTGGTCCCACGGCGATGGAAAAGCACACATAGCACTTGACTGTGTGCTGGGCCATTGCATATGCATGTGATAGATTAAAAAGGGAGGAGCAGTACGTAATATTTGCTACAGTGCCCAGTAGCCGCAAGTAGGAACATAGAGGGAGCAATTAAAAGTGTGCCTTGCCCCTACGAATCCCCCTTTACAAGGTGTCTCTGAAGATCAGAGACACATAACTGTGACTAAATTCCTGCCCCCGGCATCTGCTGGGATGGTGACGGGGGTGCTGGTAGCATGAGCTGAGTGAGAGATGCTGAGACCTGGATTAGGAGAGCAGTTTGTGAGAAAAAAGAGAAAGGGGCAGATGTCCCCATGAGCCTCAGAAGACTTTGAACGTGGAGGGGGCAGGGACCGAAGGAAGAAAAAGGCAGACCACTCCCGATTTGTAGGTGACAGTTTTAAAAAGGGAGGAAACTTATACACAAGGCTTATCTTTGGAGGGGGGTACCTGCAAGGCGAATGGGTCTTCACCCCCCTCCTGCCAGAATCTAAAAGCTTATATAGAGGCACTGGCAGGGCTCAGTCCAGATGGCATCAACCACACAGGGCTCTTTCAAGCCTGTGTCCTTGAAACAGGCTCCTGTTGTAGGCAGAGGCGAGGGACAGAACCTGTATTCCAAGGATGGGGGCGGAGTGGGGCAGCAAGGAGCTACGGACTGCCCAGGGCCATCTCACAGGTCAACCAGTGGTCACCTCTTCTCAATGACCTCCTCCGACAGGGGTTAGGACTGACCAGTGATTATGCTGTGAGGAGGGAAATAACTTAATCGATGGCAGAGGTGACCTGGAGACCAGGCCTGGGCTCTTAGTCTTTCTGTGGGTTGAGGGGAGCTCTCAGGGTCCTCCAGCCATATATTGTTTCACGGACACAACAAATTATCAGCTTTGTTTCTCTACAGAATATTGGTTTACAACCTCATGACCCACTTTAGCATTTTCTCTGCAAAGCCTCTCCCCTGGGCTTCATGTTTTCTGCAAAAGGCCCAGTGAAGACCCTCTAAGGTGACTTAAATAGATTCTGTAGTTACATAGCATAAATACTTTTCGTGAATTAGCCCATCTTTCATGTTAGCTTAGGTTATGATTTTGCTATTAAGAGCATCCTTTTTTTTTTTCCAACAAAATTGAAACTCATGACAATTCTGTATTGTGGAGGGTATTTGTCATTTAGCACTGGAATATCAACTCTACAAGGACAGGGCTGTTTGTTTTGCTCAGCGATCTATCCCCAACACCTAGAAAAGTACCTGACCAATAATAGTAAATATTTTTATGACATTCATGGTGTCCTTTGTCACCGTCCCGTCTCTTCTTAATGAGCTGACTCTGCCCACAGCCCTAGAAGGCTGGGCCGGGCCGGGCTGATTCCGTGTGTCTGGAAAGACTGAGAGATTTAGATGGGGTGATGCTACAGAGGGGAGTACGTGGGTGAATATTTAATATTCCTTCTTATTATTTAAATCTCTTTACAGGATAATTGACTGTTTAAAGAAAAGTTATGACAGTGCATTATGGGATTTATGTCACGTGTAGAAAGTAGAAATAAAGATTGGGAGGAGAGATGCAGAAGAAGGCTATTGTAAAGTCCCTAAGTGGTCATGAAATGGCACACGATAGTCCTTGAGGTGGACTGTGGAAAAGGTGTGTAAGATATAGTTATAAGACATGTTTGTGTCATATAGCAATATATAGTAGATCATATATCTATGGCATAAGATATAAATATGATATATATCTATATTATACATCTTACCAAATACATGGTGTAAACCTTAAAGCAACCATGAAAACTACAAAACACAAAATTATAGAAAATAAGGCTTTAATACAGGAAACAAAATGGAATCTTAAAAGTGACGCAGTTAAGCCTACAGAAGACAGAAAAAGAGGAAAAGGGAAACGGGAACCAAGAACAGATGCAACAACAACAGAAAACACGCTACGTGCACTAATGTCCTCTGAACCCACTGCCCAAAGTGACATCCGTTGGTCTTTAAGTTTATAATAGTGTTGATTTTTGAATTGCATAATAACTATTGGAGAAGAGAAGATGGCACGGGATTAGGACTTTCAGAGAAGCTGTATTTATGGCCTAAAACAAGCATCCTAGTTACTTAGTCAAGGTTAGCCAAGCTTTATCTCTTTTCACGGACACTTTAAACAATTGTTTTTGGTATAAAAACAGCTTTAATAATGCTCAAGCCTCCCAAATATAGAGCATTTGTTACACTTGACAGGTCAGTTGCTTTATTTATTATGAGATTAGCCCCTACCCCCCCACCCCGTGGCAGCATGCCTTCTGCACTCATTTACTTTTACAAGCACCAAATAAAAATTTGTTGAAAAGCATCCTTTTAACTTCCCCTCCCTGCAGCGCATAAATCACAGCAGAGCTTAAAAGACATGCTAATTTGGGAAACAAAGGTGCTTTTGTGTTTGGATTTCCATTCCCAGCAATATCTAATTCTGATACCTGCTTGAATTTATATTCACATTCTTTATGGTTGGGGGAGATTTTTATAGAACAAAACTGAAGCCTTCATTTCACCTTGGCTTCAAGAGAGAGAGAGAAAAACACACACACACACACACACACACACAAACAGAACAGGGAAAATACCCAAACCTCTAGCCAAACTGTAAGTTCCTCTGAAATTCATTCTGTGCGAAGTGAAAAAAAACCCTGAGATTTAAGTGACACTTTTACTCTTCCCAATTCCCTCAGGAACAATGTTCAACAATCAGTGACCGAAGGCTGCTAGAAATGGACCTCGGGTGTCTGCCTTAGAATCATGAGAAATCGTTCAACTTTCTTGTGTTCTTGGTGACAGGAAACAAAACTCTCCCTTTAGGTGTTCACAGGTTCTTCCCTCCTGGGTTCTTGGGCTTCTTACAAATAAAGATGAGATTTGATGTTCTGACAGTGAAAATGGCAGAAGTTTGCTTGTAAGCAAGAACTACCTCTTAAGCGCTGTAAAAGCGCCAAGCATTGATCTGACCACCTAGACCTGCCAGGCGAATGAGTTGAGAGAAGAAGACACATGTCAGTGAGGGTGAGTTGGGAAAGAATTTTGGAGAATTTTCAAGCAACGGAAGAGAGATTCCTTTGGAGCAGCTGCTGAGCTTGAGAGAAGCGAAGATATGGAAAAGCATGCAATGAATGTCATTTGTTTCCAGCAAGGTTTTAATTTTGAACTTTCATATCAAAGACTTTTTGGCTCTTGAACTGGAATTTCGTTGAATGTGATGGCACCTGAGACCGGACCCGTAGCCACTGGCCTTTATATAGACAGGCCCCCTGAGGCTGGCGTTCTGGCCCTGGTCAGGGTTCTTGTTTCAATTTAAAGAGCAGTGGGCCTTGCCAGGGTTACAGGCCTCGGGGAGTTGTCACTGCAATCGCTAAACAGACATTTTCCCCTCAGACTGGCCTCGTCCTGAGCTCAGGCGCTGTGCCCTCTGTCTTGGCAGTGTGTTCTTTGGGGTTTCTTCCTGTGCAGAAAACCCCAGGCGCATCCCCTCGCCTCCAGTCCAATCCCATCCACCCCTTCTGGCGGAGAAGAGGACTTGCCCTTCCCTGCCTCCCCCTCCCTGTGTGTGTGCAGGCGATGGCCGGGGACGTGTTTCAGGGTGTAGTGGGAAGAATGTGGGCAGTTCAACGTCAGGCTTCCACGTCTACATTCAGCCACAAGCACGTCCTTTAATTTGTGTCATTAGTAAATGTGAAAGAAAGAGAAAATAAAGCCAAGAAGCCCAGGGAATGGCTGCCTTAAGGAGAAGGATCTGGAAGTGTTATGTTAAGCATGGCTTAAAGCTCTATAGAAATGTGATTCTTTGGGCATGTGTGTGGCAAAAATTGTACCTGTCACCACAGCTCATGACTGGTGGTGCCACTGTGGGTGATGGTGAGGCTGAGGGAAGGAGGCCAGAGCTGGGAACAGGTGCACAGGCTGTGTCGGCCA
Source organism: Mormoops blainvillei (assembly GCA_004026545.1). Lineage (NCBI taxonomy): Eukaryota > Metazoa > Chordata > Mammalia > Chiroptera > Mormoopidae > Mormoops > Mormoops blainvillei. The sequence continues at coordinate 668 of PVJD01004800.1, read as the reverse complement.
TGCAGCTCCCTCATTTCAAACCAAGGTGCAGTTGGTAGTAGGCAATCGACTAGAATTATTAGGTTCAGGGTTTTTACAGAAGAAACTGGAGCTTCCAATGTGGTGCAAAGTTCCCATGGAGGTAAAGCTACAGGCTTTTAATGAGCCCTCAGGTCCCTAACCATGCAGGGCTGACTAGGTTCTTCCCTCTGTGCCGAGCCCCCTGCAAACACCGTCTCATTTAGTACTTACAACGATCCTGTTATGTTGTCACCTTTTACAGAGAGCAGAGAGGGCATGAGCAGGGTAGGGTGGGGACAGGAGCCAGGCAGTCTGACGAGGAAAAACTCGCTTCTCCTCTGCAGGCATTGCAGGAAGGCGTGGAGACCCGCGAGGCATTCATTGCCCGGGGCAACTGGGGTGAGGCTGAGGGGCCCCCTAGTCCACCACCACTGGCCTCCTCCTTGTCCCTCCCTCTGTTTCAGCCCTTTGGGTAACTCTGGAGCTCACTGGCTCTGGAGCTCTGGGTAGGCAGTCACATGAAAGCGAAAAGAACAGCAGGCAGGGGTCGGGTGCCGGCACCCTCATCAGCCCTGTTGCTTTGAGCACCTTTCTGAACCTGATTTTCTACTTGGGCCAAGTGGAGATGAGCAGACCTGTGACAAGGGGCAGTTTTAAGGGGTAAATGA